>JAUZST010070507.1:0-48188 GCA_034779995.1 Parotocinclus haroldoi
GACATGCGTGTTAGGTTAATTGGTGTCTCTAAATTGTCATTGACTTGTGTATGCAAAACACTCCAGCCGTGTAACTGGAAACAGCTGCACAATGGTCCCAAGCCCGGATAAATGTGGATGGGTGGAGAAAGCAATGGCAAACTACTCCACTATCCTGCCGAAATACTTCATAGATCACAGCGATGAAAGACAGAAATGTGTGAAGATCCATGATCCATCAAGTGACCGAGAGTCGGCCACGACTGTACGGTTAATCCAATCAAAATACTGTTTCATCTTTTGGAGTCAATTGATTTCCAACAGATCATGGGCAGAGTATAGATCTAGTCCAAATCTTCTGGAATCAGACATCAATATTTATAAAGACTGGATATCCCACATTGTAGATTTTCTTTAGCACAATAAATCAATCTTTAGAGTCTTTAGAGTCGATTCAACGCCTTGACATTGATTCGGATCAAACTGGATTTTCAGGAATAGGAAAGGCATAGTGAAGCAAAAAATATAAAAGTTCTGTAAAACTCATAGTTTTAACATGTTACATTAGAGAGTTCTAGTGAATGAACCTGTCATATTCTGTTTAGTTTGGAATAATCATATGTTTAAAACATTACATTTTTTTGGGCGCTCTTATTGTTTGGAATCGATTCGGAGTCGACTCTCACGATTCCCCTGATGGACTCGACTTTTTTGGAATCGAAAAGCGCTGCTGTTCGTTTGGATTCCGTATCGATTCCGTATCGATGGATTACATCTAATGTTTAGCATGTGCTTTTACTCAGGGACCGCTTACCATGACCCGAAGGAGCCGAGGCAGAATTGAACGTGGTGGTTAAAAGAAGTGAACTGTTCGTTGTTGTTGTTTTTTTTAAACAAAACTTCCTGTGTCAAACGGTCCATGTGTCGATCAGCTGATTTGGAGTTTTTTATAGAAGAACAAGGGGAGGAAGTAATTTCAGTTTGTTTGCAAATATAACCTTAGATCTGTTCATGTTGACGATTTGGCTTCGGTTGTCTGTTTGACATGCAAGACGAGAGCGATGGAAAGTAAGTTGAGAAAGTTGTTTACGTTGTGATACATTTATAGATGACTTTATCACGCAGCTTTGTCGTATGTTTAATAGTGCTTCATATCAGTAGTCTGTGTGTTTAGTGCACCTGTAGTTATTACTTAACTATAACATGTTATGCACTAATATTATTGAATAGTTATCTAGTGACATTTAGGAAAGGTGCCCACAACATTTACGAATGCGTGAATAAAAACGTCGTATAATCTTTTGCCTTTTGACCATTTCTGCCCAAATCTTTGAGTTAGTGCCATTGTAACATAGACCGTGCTTTAGCATGTCAATCGGACTATGAGGATGTTGACAGAAGAGTAATGAAATATTTGTGCTTATCTGTCTATGCTGTCCATTATCAGGTTGTCCCGGTGGGCTTGGTGGCCGTCCTGGCGTCCTACATCTCTTTCCCACCTTACGAATACTGAGACAAAAATCCTAGATCGTAAGTGATTGCATATTCACCCACTAAGCACATGATTAGGAAGACATTGCATCAATAACTGAGATAGCATAATCTAAGCTAAAACCAGGTTGGCCATTGCCAGCTGACATGTCTAATCACGAGGGGAAATAAACAGCATTTTCAACTGTTTCTCATAGCATAGAATTACCCGATGTTATTCAGAATTCGTTCTGTATCCTGGCCCGGATGCAGCAAACAAATAGTGACCCTACAGCCACCATGTTTCGCAGAAGGGATAACGTTATTATGCTGGAATCTCATGTTTTTCTTTCTGGAGACAAAATTCAAAACAATAAGTTCTTTATTTATCCAGAATACGTTTTTTTTCTATTGTCCTCTGGCTAGTCCTCATGTCACATGACGGACAGCAACATTTTTTTTTTGTCTAAAAAAGAAATCCAGGGTATCTTCTAAGCAACTAAAGGCACCTTCCGTATTCACGAATGATGCAGCCTTTAGTTGCTTAGAAGTTACCCTGGGCTCCTTTGTCAACTTGAAGTCTCTTCCATGTAAATAGTCTGCAGGTTGACAAAGGAACCCAGGGTATCTTCTAAGCAACTAAAGGCAGCTCCCATATTCACGAATGTTGTAGCCTTTAGTTGCTTAGAATGATTAGATGATTCCATGAATTGCTCTGGAAGTAATCTTTGTTGTTTGACCATTCTTGGACAGGTCTTTCCAATGTAGTGTTAAATGAGTGTATATCAGTAGTTACAGACTTTTTGTTATTACGTTTCACTGTATTTATGTATCGGCAATTTAAGCAGTGTTGGTCGTATGACAGACCTCTCTCTCTCACACACACACAGGTGTACAGAATGATCTGTGGGCTCGTTTTGTGTCACTGCCAACTCAGGACCGCATCTGGACTGTCACAGTCACACATAAAAGTTTCAGAGATGCTCCCATAGCACGTAGGGTACTTTGTTTATTGACTAGTAACTGATCAACAAAGCATTTTACTTTCACATTTGACTTTTACTGTACTTTGTATTTGTACCTTACTTTACTTTATTGGCTTAGTCAGGTAATTTGGTATTTACAGGCATTTGGTTTTTCTGTCGTTGCAGCGTCACAGACTCCATTGGTTATGGTGCACGGCTTTGGAGGAGGTGTGGGGCTGTGGGTCAGGAACTTGGACCCACTGTGTCGATCGCGACCCGTCTTTGCGTTTGACTTGCTGGGATTTGGACGCAGCTCTCGCCCTCGCTTCCCTCTTGACCCGGCCAAGGCAGAGCAGCAGTCAGTCAGTTCTATAGAACACTGGAGGCAGGCACTGGGTCTGGAACAAATGATTCTACTGGGCCACAGCTTAGGGGGTTACCTGGCAACATCCTATGCCATAAAGTATCCCGAAAGGTGTATATAATCATTAGTCTATTGTGATGCTCATCTTCGTGCTTTGTGGATTTCTGGATTTGAATGATTGTGACAGACTTGTAAATGTATAAAGATTTTTGTTTAAAAACATTTCTCATGCTTCCAGCTGTCTGTAATGACTCCATGTGGTTTGGTGGTTAATCACATGAGAAACAAAAAGTGTAAACACTGCAGTGTTTAAGACACTATAAATTGAGGCTGACAGGCACAGAAACCACTTCTCATTCTCTGGATATGTCTCTGACGTGTCTCTTTTTCACCTCCTTGTCTATGGGAGTGACTGTCCTCCTTCTTGACTCCATCTCTATGAATGTGGACTTGCAGATTGATCCACTTACCATTGTTTATCTGCTACACTAGTGCAACCATAACATAAGTTTTAGGACTGTGTCACGGTTTAAATGAACGTTTTTCCGTTATATAAAAATACTTTCTGTTATGTTACGTCTCAACTATTTCAGAGTTCGTCACCTGATTCTAGTGGACCCATGGGGTTTTGCACCCATGCCAGCAGAGGGCGTAACAGGCTTGGGCTGCCCACGCTGGATGGAAAAGCTCATCACTTTGGCGTCTTTCTTTAACCCTTTGGCAGTTGTCAGAGCTGCTGGGCCATGGGGTAAGAATCTTTGCAATGAATGTAACACCAGGGCTTTAAACCAGAACCTTAATTCAGATGATTGCTCTGACGTCTTAGCCTTTTAAATCCTTAGATTGTTATCTATTTAATGATTTATGTAATAAATCCCAGTCACTCTATCATCATTCATTATAAAAGGAATAAGAGAGTCCTCTTGATTTGTAGGTCCAAAGCTGATTAGTCACGTTCGTCCAGATTTCAAGAAGAACTTTGATGAGCTTTTTGAGGACAATACCATTATGGAATACATCTATCACTGCAATGCCCAGACTCCCAGGTACACTTCACTTTGTTGCAATGGTTAATGCAGGGTTTCTACTACTTCACTATCAATCGTTATACCTTGCTGACATTGATTATGTTGATTATTCATGTACATATACAGAGAGCTTTAGAAATTGGCACCCTTTTTTTAAATGGTCCCATAACACTGGTCTACAAAATTTCAAACAGAAGAAAATTTCATTTCTTAATCATTTTGATGTGTTGAATTCAAATGATAAAAAAATAATTATAACATAGTTATTACTTCGGAAAATATAAAAATGTTGGGTGAACAAGTATTGTTCACCAAATGATTTAGAGGAAACTCAGATGTATTTGAATGTACATTATTGAATCAATTCATATGCCTAAGCACAATAATGAACTAATATGAATCATTGGGCTGTAGGAAATCTACCTTTTTTAAGTGTCTCTTGTATTCAATTAATAGGATTATTTATGGTAAGTGTCCAGCAGCAATCTGCAATGATTGCAGGGTTACATTTACCCTGATATCTTTTTTCCATAGTAGCAATTTCCTGTTGAAATCACTCACCCTGCTCGTCACTGACTGCTCCGCAGTTTGGTGCAAAGAAATCTAGATGAGAGTGCGAGAAATTTGTTTAATGGACACGTTACAGCCAAGTTCTTTATATGCCTGAAGAAGATTTTACACCAACTCTTCATAGTGGTTTGTCCAATGCCATGCAACAAACTGTAAAACTCCTCATCTTAAAGCCCACTAATCTGAGGACCAATGAAGACTCCTTACTTTAGAGTCTAGATGATATGGATATAGGAGATACTTTAATGCTTCTGTATTTTTTCCATTGCCTTCACAAAGTTATTCATGAGACCCAACTTGATATGCAGTGGTGGTAGCAGAATCTTATTTGGTGTATGAATGCCAGAGTGGCCAGTCTCTTTTCTTGTAGTGTTTTCTTTCTTGCGTAACTGTCCCATTCTCAAACAACAATACTTTGTGTATCCACCCTGGCACAAGGCCAACTACAAAGTCACCACAGAGGCACCATTGATGTTGGTCATATTTAATGTAACTTGCTTTTTTTTAAGTCAAAAGTCACTTCACTACAGATATAGCAGAAATAATCGAGGCATCACTGAATAGCTGAATAACAATATAAGCCGAACTGTAAAAATGCTGGCTGGGTGACTGATAGAGGGACAATCTAAGACTTGTATAGAGTTGTGTGATGCAAGTTTAATTAGGATTGCATCATCTAGTTTTCATTGGTCATTTAGAGATGATGCGATGCCGATGATGCAGTCTTTGCCTCAAGTTGGATCACTGGCTGTGAGGAATATCTACGCTTCCCAGTATCATGAAAATTAGAGCCAATTTCAACATTTTAATTTAATCTTCAGCACCTTAAAATTAGGTTAAACTCTCCATGCCTGAACCAATTTGGCCCCAGATTAGTGTAATTACTTTGACCTACAACATGCTGTAAAATTAATAATAGGCACTGCTAGTCTATAGGGATACAGAATTGGTAAACAATTTGTTTGATTTCCTCATATTTCTTAGAACAATATTTACAGTTAGTCATTGTGCAGATGCCCTAATCCAGAGTGATTTCCAGTCCAAGCAATTATAGGTTAAGGTCCTTGCTCAAGGAACCAACAATTCAGTACCTTTTGGAGGTGTCACATTTCTTACAGGTTCACCATGTAAGAATTGGGCAAAATTGTAGTTCTTTAGAACTTTTTAGCTCCTACTTCAGGGAAAGTACTAAGTGACATAAGTATGCGATGGTATGTCCAGACCTAAGTGTCTATTTTAAGAGCAACTGTCATTTTAAAATACAGGTACTTCCCACTTTATGACTTACAGCAATCTGACTTTCCAATGGGAATCCAATAATAAAATAGATATACATTTAACAGGAACCGTTTAGATAGATTTTCAATTTTTTGACTATGCATTATAGGAGCCACATGCATGTCTGTGACTCTACATGGGCAGCATAGGGGTTCACCACTTTATGGTAAGAAACAATGCTCAGAACTGTCGCCATTTGTTTATCTATTATAGAGATGTTTTCAGGCAAAAGAGATTGCAATGGCAGTTTATTATTGTGTTTTGTTCTGTTTCTGTTTCTGTTAATGCCATATTTGTGATTTCCTTCTCTCGTTTTATAAGTGGGGAGGTTGGCTTTAGAGCCATGGCTGTTTCTTTGCTCTGGGCAAAACGGCCAATGTTGGACAGAGTTCACCTCTTGCCTCCTGATCTGCCGGTGACCCTGGTGTACGGTGGCCAGTCATGGATGGACAGCGCGACAGGAGAGAAAGTAGCCCGGCTGCGACCAAACAGCTACACTCGCACAGTGGTACGAGATTTGCAGACAGAACTGATCATGTCGAGAGACAGCACAGGGGCCTACAGCTTTAGATTTGCATATCCCTGAAGAAAGAATCGGTATCTCAGCATTGATGTTAAAGTGTAAAATAATATGCAAATGCTTTACAGTCTTATGCAACAACGCTAAACTTTTGAGTAACCCAGGTCACATTACCAAATAAACAGAAGTTAACCTCTGCAGGGAATGAACTTAAATCTGTCAGATTTAATGCACTGATACTGTTTGCGGACTAAGTTCACTGAAAGTATTCAGGAAAAAATGATCCAGTGATAAAAATCTGACCAAATTTCTATATAATGTACACGATTTGATAGGACCAAGTCATATGTATATAATTCAATTACAGCGGAACTTTGGTTGAGAATTTGTTTGCTTTTTAATGTGTTTTTTATCATATGTAATACATTTTCTTTTATTATTGTTACCTCACGTGAACAGTGACTATAGATTACTTGTCTAATATCTCTCATTTTTTGCATTTCATTTGATGCTGTTGATGCTAAAAGCGTCTGCACTGACTGGTGCAGGATAGTGAAGGAAACACAAAGCACTTTTTGAATTTTGAAATTGTCGGACTGTGTTGCCAGTTTTTGAAATGTGATATTCTTGGAACAGAAGACTTACCCTAGCGGAACATATTCCACTTTGCTAGTGTGATAGACATCAAGGTGTTGACGGTGTAGCACCTTCATGAGTTACAGGATTGGTTAGATTAGCTGGTTCATCACTGAACCAAAAGCCGCTTTTCTCACCAAACAGTTCTAGGGAATAATTAGGGAGGAACCACCTCCCATGGAACTCCCCTGATAAACCTTATAATGTGTGCTACCATAAAAGTGTTCTTCTTTTTTACTCCCTCACCAGCCCTGTGCTGCCAGCGAGCACTTGGCACATCTCGATTGCAACTCGGACTGATTGTTGAGACATTTGTTGAGGAATTATTTTACTATTTTATTTTTTAGTCATGAAGGTTACTATATTGTGATCTTCTATGGTAACTTTTCTGTTCCAAGAATAACAAATTACAGGTACTGGTCACTGATTTACATTGTGAATACATTCAAAATTCACAGCATGATTTCTGCTGAATATGTTTGTTATCAGATTCCCATAAATGCAAAATATCATAACATGGGCCAGTGTACAATGTGGAGTACCTTTAACCTTAATGGCATAGCTCTGGTGATTTAAGACTCAAGAAGAGCCATTCCTGAGGGCCTGGCTTCAAATCTTGTGATGTGATGTTCGGGTGATGGATTTACGGAACTGGGTTTTGTTCAGGGTGTACCTCTGTCTGGATACAGTAAATTCCTGGAACCTTACTATGACTTTGACTAGGAAAAAACTGGATTCTCAAAATGAGCTTGGGTCATGAGTGAGATGCAGGCAGTGGCGAGCGAGGCAGGCGAGGAGGACTATCAGTGCCTGTCTTTGTTCTAGATATAGTCTGGACGAGCCTGATATTAACTGTTTTTGGTCAAAAATGTTCAGTGCCAGACATGTCAGTGCATCTCTACATAAGACATTGTGTTGAATTGCTGTAAAAGGCCAGAGCAGTGATCTGAAGTGCTATAACAGTGCATATTTGATTGTGGTATGTGTTCATTTTTTCTCTCCTGTTTTCATTTGATTTGATTTCATTTTCATTTCCTCTCAGGTGGTGAAAGGAGCTCCTCACCATGTTTATGCTGATAAGCCTGAAGCCTTTAATGCTGTGATAGAAAGCATCTGTGACTCAGTGGATTAACCAACCAACTACATTAGTAGCAGTAGTAGTAGTAGTAGTACAGTGGTCATGATATACATGATCATCCTTTATTTTGATTGACATTTCTGTATGGCCTTAAATGTATATAGTCAAGACAAAGAGACAAACCTGAATGATCATATATACTCACCGAACAAACAGTTAGTCACCTGTGACTGAAATGTATTTAATAGAGTGTAATACCTCTGCAAATTCTGACAAGAGCTTTCTGTAGACTGGAATGTTGCCAGTCCTGGTGGACTTGTATGAGCGACTTTTTACCTTTCACCTTTGCAACCCATCTGTACCACCTCTTCTCTATCCATGAATCTTGCCATACCCCCTACAGGTATTTATACCCTTGTGCAAGACCGTCTGCGGGAGGCTGAAGTTATAACTCGGTGCTAATCTTTACTAATGAATAAAATTATCAAAATAAATAATCTCAGAGTAAGATCCATTACCAACGTAGAGTAGCACGACTGTAGCAACTATCCCAAAGTGTGGGACATTAAAGCAAATTAAGGAATGTTCATTTTAATAATATTACTTATGTAAATGATTGTGATGTTTGATAATGCAGATCTTCATTCTTATCTGCTTCTAATCTCAGTCAGGGTCACGGGAAAGCCAGTGCCTAAGGGCACTGACACGGCACCCATCCATAATAGGGCTCATATACTCACACACTCATATGCACACTCACACACTAAGGGCACTTTGGAAACACCAATTAACAATTGGACAGTAATAAAATTCCTGTAAGATTAACAGCGGTCTCTTTGGTTGTCTTCTCTACAAAAAAACCTAAAAAAAACTTTTGTGTCACATGAAGCTGACACAAGTGGTAATTATTTCTAGACAACTAAAACTGTATAGGTATATATTGTGTATATTTTCATGCAAAGTAATGCTTTAGACTTGTTGCTGTCACAGCTTTAATCAGATGGCGATATCTGGCATTTTGTATTTTGTTCTCCCCATATGTTGTTCTCAGAGTGATGCGAGAATAGTTTTCTCAAGTTTTGTTTGTATCCAGTCCAATCAAACACAGGTATGTCCTTCGAATCAATGTCTGTTGGTTTAACAGGCGAGGTCTTAAGAATCATAATACAAAGTTATTATTTAGTAATACCAAATGCTTTGAATATGCTAGACATAGCAGGCTGGAATATGTCACAAGAGAGCTATGGGGGATGAAATGGTGCGCAAGCCAACCTCATCTTGATAGAGTGTTGGGGTGTTTATGTGACAAAATCCACTTTCACACATCAATGAAGTAGTTTATAAGGAAATGCCAGAATTCATTACCAACCTTACCAATTCTGTTACCTATAAGGCTAGTAGTGTTTTATTTGGTATAGGGAATGCAGGGATCCGTGATTACAGGAACATTTTGGATAGTTGGATAGATAAAGCAGCAAAAAGCAATTGTCACTGTTAAAATATCACCACATTAACATGATTAGTACTTGAAACAGCCTCCCATACATGTGCCATGAATTCATGGTTATTTGTAATTAACACCTAAATTTGTTAATGTCCTTTCAGATACTTTTTCAGATGTGTTACCATTGCATTAGTGCGAGTCTGTCAGATTATCGATATCACAAAAGGGGATGTAACTCAAAGTGTTCTTTATTGCATTGTCCAAAAAGCAAAAAGCTCATTGCACAGATATTGAAAATATTACAGTTATGGTGTAAAAACCAATGGTGTGTCCATAAGCTTCCATTTGAGTACCTTCACTATTCTTTACCAAGCTACAGCATATATTCAAATAGTCGTTTGTATAAATACAATACGGGTTAAAAAATAAATTACAACTAAAATAGGTAAGAAGTTAAATAAAATACAATCAAGAGGAATGAAGAAATAGTGCATGAACATAAATGACACATGGTGTCAGTATTTTATAGTGATCTGAAAAAATGCGTGCTGTTTGTTTTGTGTGCACACACGTTGTTGATTCATATAGTGAGGCTTAGCATGTTTATGCGATGGAATCCGCTGTCACACGGTACTGGGCAATGTGAATAAGTTAGAAATTCACACAGCATGTGATCTGTAGGCTATAGTGACATTTCTTAAATTATTGATTAGTTAATTAGGACATGTACATAATTGCAAAATTTTAAGATTTCAGTGGTCCCCATAGCAAACAACTGGTCAAGAAATTAGCAAGAAGCAAACAAATAGAAAAAGAACTTAGTATGGGATAGCCTTTCATTGTAGTTTCTAAACGTTTTAAGTCTTAGGTCAAATTATTGTAATATTCTCTACTGACTGACAGTGAAATATTGATTTGCTGTGCCTTTAGGGTCTTTAAGTGTCAGAATAGCTGCAATTGTCCTTTTCGGACAAAGACCGTCTGTGTAGTTTCTGAGAGTAATCCCTGCATTATATATTTTTTTCAAAAATCATAATCACAACAAACAAACTTTTCCCCCCAACAGTTTATGAGCAATAGTGGCACAGGTCTCATGTATGCATTTTCTTAGTTCTTGCTAATTTTCTGACCTACGACTTGTTAGGACCAATGAAGACGCTGGGTTGTGTTCAGTGTTATGCAAAAGTTTGGGTATCCCTGGACATACAACATGCATTTCCAATGATAAAGTAATTAATTTAAAGTATGAACACTCTAAAAGTGCCATTTCTGCTAATTGTATTCACATAAAAACCTGTTGGAAAGCTTTAAATTGGCCAGGAGTTTCTAGATGTCAGAACAGTTGCTTTTTGTTTTTGTTACTTATAATTGCTTTATTTGTGATTCTGGCCCTCGGCACAAGTTCTTGGGGGCTCGATTTGAGCTGGTTTTTCATTTCTCCTTGACATTGATGTCAGCAACACCGTGAACTTGTGTGAGTTGCTGACAATCCAGAGAGGCGAGAAGCTTCCGGGGTCCAGGCAGAGTGGGAATAAATGGTTCAGTCAAAGTGACTGTTGCGTGTTTCGCCACGTCACTGTGAAACAAAGAGAGAGTGCGACCATAAGTAATGCAAAATCAGTCATGTGAACTCTTTTTGACTCAGAGGTTCAGCACCATTGTTTGGTCTAACTTTATGTGCAGTGAATGCTTACCCATAGGCGATGACTCTGATGTTCTGCAAACCCAGACCCTCGATGCGGAACTTCACGCTCTTCAGCACACGCGGCAAGGGGTTCCTAAATGTAATATTAGCTGCCATTTCTTTCCCCACCACTGCGTCACCTACAGGCTGTAAGGCAGAATTGCATTTGGAATCATTCTGGATGAAGCAATATTAGCATCCGTGTACTGTAGTGTGCAAAAGTCTTAGGCCACCATAAGAATGGTTGTTTTTGCAATGCTATAGTGACCATAATTTCCACTTATCTTCATTCCAATTTGTGAGCCTTATCGAGTGAGCCTCTTACAAAAAGACGATTACTGATCAAGCCTCATCAGACTTCATAAGGGTCAACATGGCACCCCGATGACGAGCCCAAATACTAAATCACCTATAGCAGCTAGTTTTGTCATACCGCATAGACATCTCCTTTATTTTCTGATTGTATATCAATAAAGAGCCTAATAATTACATATGGTCATTTTAATTAAAGCTATGGTGGCCTAAGACTTTTGTACAGTGGCCTACGATACTGCTGCCTCGGTGGAGGGTTTGGTATGGAACGTCAAGGGGAACTTGGCAAATAGGGATGAAAAACGATTGTATTACTCACAGTGATAATGAGGTCTGGAGTACGTAGGCGGAAGTTAAACTGGGTGGCCAGAACCTGCTGGGTCTCACCGACTCGTCCAGAAAGGGTGAGCATCAGCGCCGCTTGGTCCACTAGTTGATCCTTATAGTGATCGTATAGCATTGTCCAGTCCAGTGTTTGCACTATAGACAAATGAAAAGAGATGGTAAAGTGCTTCCCCCAAACACGGGTGCTTTTCCCAAACATATATTATGAAAAATAATATTTATTGGAATAATTTTAATATCAAGTTTAAGTGCTATATACATTATAGTAGAGACCTAACTTGACGCTACAGCCATGCTTATATAGAACTTAAATATGCTATTAATTGTTCATTATTTATAAATAATTAATGATTTTTGTTTTGTAAAGACATGTTTTGGCCCTGACAAGCCCTGAAAATGCTAGATCACGCATTTTCAAATGGTAAGTCAACAGGTAGTTAAAGATTTTACATTTTAATAGATATAAATAAAGTGAACATTTCATTTTTTTTTTTATGAAATGAAAACATGAAAATTTGTAAAATGCTGCAGTAACTTGTAATTGCAAATTGTATTGATGCTGAATAAACTTTGCTTCCATGGTTACGACATAACTAAGTTTTATCTTAACAATTAATAATTCAGTACAGAATTAATTCTGTTGTGGAGAATATTTTGACATACTGTGTCTTTTTTCAAGTATTAAAACACATTGTGTGTGTGTTTTTTTTTTTTATTAAATAGTCACTTTTGATCATTTTACTGGAGTCTGTTTGGGGTCAAGACACACAAGTGATGTTTAAAATGAAAATCTCACCTTCCTGGGGTTTTAGATTCACATTTAGACCATCCTTCTTCACAATGGCTTTTTGTACTCCGGTGTAGTACATGACGGTAACTTGACTTTGTATGATGGCGCTGCGTGGCTGAGAGCTATTGTTCTTTAAAACGATAAACAGATGAGCATCTTCACCCATCCGAGGCCCCTCCCCTTTCATCTTGACCTCTAAGGTGACATCCTGGACCGTGGCTGAGGAGTAAGTGTTCGGTTTGGATCCATAACGGGAAGCGGTCTCCACTGCGATTCGCTCCTCCAAGGAGCCTAGTGGAAACGATAAAAGGCCAAAACAAAAGTACATTTATAAGTGACTCAGACTGAAGGACTCTCAAGGCAAGTAAACAGAACATTGTTATGCTAGACAATGTGTGGGCGGAGGGTTTTCACCTTCTGGGTGTTTGTAGTGGTGTGTGATGTCTTCTCTCTGATCAGAACCAACTGCCTTGGTGCTGATACAATGGCCCACCACATTTTTCTCACTGTAGATCTGAGAGAAGGTGCCATCATGCATTCTCTGCCAGTAGATCTTATCACTGTTCACCTGTCAAACATAGTCATGAGCGCTGTCAGCACTGTACCACTGCCATTCAAGCAACATGTCTGAACAGTTATGTTTCTAAATGAAGTCAATCCAAAAAAAAGACATGCTGTTCTGGTGCAATATTTATTATGAAGAATCCATGGTCATTTGCCAGCATGTGTCAATTACACAACCTACACTTTCACCTCACCGCATAATCACTTGTGTCTTAACAGAGTGAAAAACCTTGACTTAGATCATAGTACAGGAAGCAGAAGAACAAGTATGGAACTGGTAGATTCACAAGCTCAGGCATGCAGAAGCTACAGGCACAAATCACACCCACTTGTAGATCAATTCCAATATGTAACCTAAGCCTAGAACATGGTATGCTTCACTGGTGATCTACAACAGCCAGACGTGTTCTAACCTCAGCAAAGACGAAAGGTGCATCGTATTTATGGAAGACCAGGCCATCCCGAATGGCCGCCACAGATGCAGGGCCACAGCAGTATAAGCCCTGACTCGTCTCTTGTGGGGTTGAATCCACCGCTTGCCAACCTCCCATGCCAGGTGGCAAATCAGGCCTGGCCATCCAGCAGTCATTCCAGACATGAAAGTTCCTACAGAGACGAGGGAGTGTCGGTAAAAGAAATGAAGAAAGACAAAACAGTAAGGACTGGCAACAGGAGGTCATTTAAAGGGGCAATCCCAAACCCACCAATTGTCATTTTCTGATGTAGCCTAATTAAAGAAAAGTGCTGTACCAAAGTCTTAGGCTAACTTTAGACTTGTTGTTTTAGCAGCGGTATGATGACCATATATAACTGTCAGTGATTGGATCCCAAAATTCCAAACTTTGCTCAGATCTTCAAACTTACTCTTTTCCATTCATCTTCATTCCAATCATCGGCATATCACAGCCTTTTCTCTCTCTGTTTTTTGGCTGCTACCCTTTGAAACAATACTATTCCTGATCAATTCAAATCAAATGTATTTCTATAGCGCTTTTTACAGTGGTGCATTGTCTCAAAGCAGCTTTACAATATAATATTATCTTAAAATTATCTTAAAAAAATATCCCAATGAAATTTACCAGATGCTGCTATAAGTGTGAGGGAAGGTCGTAATAAATTCTTTCCCTGGTAGCCTATAAAAGCTCAGATTTTTTTGTCAGTTGTTTTAATGCTGTGTAATACTGATTCTACACCAGTGGTATAGCTAATATAATCATTCAGTATTTTATTATTGTTTTAAAATGTTTCACTTACATTCTAACATGTAATCAGGCAAATATATGCAGCAATGTAAAACATATTAAATACTTCAATTGTTTGCCTATGAGAAAGATTTAATAAATGTACTTTACTTCTCCCTCTCATTATATAGTTCTGGCTCTGGGCCTGCAAACAGTGCCAATCTCTTAATCCCCTACAAAAAATATTTTTCCGTTCCAGTGTGTGTACTGGAATGTGTTGTAAAGGAAAGAGCGACATGTTCTGATTTGCTCCTGTTCAACAACAGCCTCATGTCTTACAGGTAGCTGTTTCCATGATTACAAAGCAAAGTTCTAAATACTAGGTGTAAGGTTAAACATCTCTAAAGTGGGAGTGAATGAAGGCGAATGCTACTGCGGTTTGAAGCATTCAACATGTGCTGTGTCAAATAAGTCTGTTCGTACCACACAGAGTCCTCGTTCAGCTCGTTGATCGGCTCTAGGTTCTCATCTAAATAAACATCATGAGTCAAGGAGGTGTCTGTGTCATGGGTGGAGTTGAAATTTGTGACACTGCGACTGGGGATCCCTAAACACCTGAGAACTGTGAGAGAGGTAGACAAAGAGAGAAAAAAACAAAGCCAGGTTAATTAATGGAGTCATTCATTTTCTTATCTTCCTAATCCTGATCTGCACAACCCTAGCCTAGGTGGCAATTCATCATAGGGCACACACACTCACGCAAACACTCACACTCTACAGAAACACCCGTAACATAACATACATCTCTGAGGAATGTGGGACAAAACCGGAGTATCCGGAACAAACCCACATGAACAGTGGGAGGACATGCAAACTCCCACGGGTGGAGTTCATGGTCGGGATTACATTGGGGATGTTGGATCTGTGAGGCGACTGCACACCACTGTACAATCAAAAGTGGAAAAACAGGCAACAATACCCGGTACCACACACAACCCAA
This sequence comes from Parotocinclus haroldoi, assembly GCA_034779995.1. NCBI lineage: Eukaryota > Metazoa > Chordata > Actinopteri > Siluriformes > Loricariidae > Parotocinclus > Parotocinclus haroldoi. The sequence goes on from JAUZST010070507.1 coordinate 15,209, forward strand.
CAAACCAGTGTCTGAAAACAAAATTCTTTGACTCATTCACTTTCTCATCCACCTAATCCTGGACAGGGTCACTGGAGAGCCGGTGGCACAGGGTGCCAGGGAGACATTTCATTATAGAGCACATACACTCACACACTAACACACTAGGGGCACTTTTTAGAAACAACCAAATTAACCTATCACGTCGTTGGACTATAGAGGAAACCAGAGTACCAAAAGGTCTCCCACACAGATGCGATAAGGACATGTAGACTCCACACAGAAAGGATCCAGACAGGTCCACATGGGGATTGAATCCAGGACCGTCTTGCTCTGAGGTGACAGTGTTACCCACTGGGCCACTGTGCTGCCAGCAAATAATAAATATCTACTCTTATTTTTAAAAAATAACAAATATAATTTACCTGTAGTGGCAACTCCCGAGAAGACCCAACACTGCCCGTATTTAACAGGCGATCCCCCTTTACTGTGGTACTGTTTTAGAATGTCCACGCTGCCACTCCATGCCGTAGGGGAAGTGCCGTCTGCATAGTTACCAGACCAGTTACCTTCCAGCACACCTTGATCGTCAGGAGAATTGATCTGGCAAGGAGTTATGAAAGTTATGAAATCCTATACAGTACCATTAATAATATAATAAATATGGATTGTCTTGTAGTGAATGTGGACGTTATGTGCACTGCTCACAAAAGTGAGGGAATATTTCGAAATGAATACGAAGAGGATCCCAATAGAACTGAAGGACAATCAGATCCTGTCTATGCCCTATTGCTGTCAGTGTCTTCTGGCACTCTTGGGTGACCATACACCCTACCGGATCAAATGCTTCTTTTTTTAATTGCTTCATATTCATTTAAAAAATCCCCTTATTTCTGTGAGCAGTGTGCTTACTTATGTTGGCCCTTACCATGGCTGAGATCACTCTAACCACATTGACAGGGTCTCCCCATCCGGAGGCAGGGGAATGACTTTTCTCCAGCAGGAACAGACATGCCGACAAAACCCCCTCAGCAAACTGCACGAACGATTAAACACAGTTAAACTCACAATTCGAGATTCAGAGGCTTCTGATCACGCCGTCGCGTATTATGGTGTTGTTACAATCGTAAAAATGGACGGTTCATGCAACTGTTTTGGTTCCCCTCAATATGTAAAGGTTAATAAAGTGAAAATTCCTTTTCAAAAGTCTTAAGCCACTATTAGATTAGACATACCACTGTTTGGAATGGTATAATAACACCACACAATTATATAGTTCTCAGTCTTTCCATCTCACAAACAGAAAATAAAAGGAATTTGTAAGCAGTATTTTAAAAATGAAAATGAACTTCTCTAGGCTACAGTGCCTTGATCAGGTATGGTCTTTTATAAGAGTAGCTGCCAAAAAAAATGCTGCTGCACACAAAAATGGGAATAAAGATCAGTGGAAAAGAGTTAGGAATCCAAGTTACGCACAAACACAAGAAACTTGCATAAAACACATTCACTCTAAACACATTCACATTAGAACAGCCTCTAGTCCAAACATGAGCAAAGGTGCAAACGAGGACTTCTGCTCTTAATTCCCGCCTCTGCTCGAGGATCCAGTGTTGATTGGCTGTTTAGCTGCAATGTGTTTTCCTAAGCCACAGTGGGGAATTTCGAGTGGATGTCCCAGTTTATAACACATTGCCTATCTCCCGGCCTCATTTTGAGTTCTTGTGCAAGCATGCTTGTGCAAAAGCCCAGATGAACATATTTGATTTCATCTTTGGTTCTTCGCTTGGCCAAGGTAAGGCAAGTAACTCTGGTAAAGCAGATAAGTTCTGGGTAGAGGATGGTGGATAATACCTGTCCAAAATTCCATGTCCTAGCTCCAATTTGACTGTCAGTTCCATAGTAGAGCTTCCCCACATCATTAAGAACATACTCCTTCCTCTCGTCCTCATTGTCCATATACACAGCATCATCTGTTAAAACGGAGAGCCCGGAATGGAGAAACATAGTAATATAGTTATATAGTGATAGAATGCATTTTTCCTGCATTGTCCACTGTTCAGAATACCAAGACTACATCCTTGATCCATTTAGAAGGTCTTACCTGTGCACCAGGGGTTAAAAAGTATACAGATGTCATTTTCGGGATTACGAGCTGAACTGCTGCTCCCATTAGGTGTCACTGTTGTCACGGTGAGCTCGTATCGGCCAACTGGTGCAGTTGGTGGAGAGTTGACAGCCAGCTTGATCTTGTTGCTTTTCTGTTCTGTAATACTTGCTTCCCAACAGTTACCCTTTAGCTCTTCTGCTAGTGGAATGGACACTAGGGTGCCCTTTGACACAACTGGCCTCGGACCTGTAACACACACCCACAGCTAGGTTACAATGGGAGACCTTACCATTCATTTTCCCTGACATGGTTATATCGATACTCATACACATATACATACAGGCAACCACACCCAAACAGAGAACCAATTAGCCGAAACATTTGGCGGAACTGTAATGGCAGTAGTGAAGGAACACTAATCTGCTACAAACACTGGACAGACTGCATGCCAGTCCTACTAGTCCATAATCCAGTCTTTGAAATATTAGTTGAAAAATAATCTGATCATTTGCTTTTGCATTCCATTTCAGCTTGCAAAATGTGTGGGCGTTGTCTCAAGCAGTAGTGGGAGCGCCCATGAATCACCATTCTATTGTTCAATTAATTTTTTTTTTTTTTAACCAATATTTACCCAGTAAATCAGCACAATATTCAGTACTGGGTAAAAGTTTTAGGCCGCCATTAGATTAAAATACCATTGTTTTAGCATAATATGGTGAAGCTATAATAGAGCATTTTGTTTACAATGCAAATTTCACTGAAGAAAACAAAACATCTTTACATCTTGGAACTGGTTTGCTTTAAATGTGTTCTTCTCCTGATCATAGCAGAGCAAGTTTTACAAAAAAGAAGCATCATGAGCATCATATATGTCACAAACACGTGCTCTGGAAGGTGTGGTACATCACGGCTGGCATCACGGCTCCCCCACTGAAACGAGCAGTGTCCAGTTTCTATACAAAGTCAGCAGTGATGAACAATAATACTTACCTAGTTTGAGCTCAAGAAGAAGTTTGTCAGTCTGGGGGTAGAACGGTCGTGAGAGCTCAATCCACATCTGAAAGATCTGTCCTCGTCGAATGATGAGGTTGTCGCCATGGTACTGGTCCGTCTCATGCTCCCTGCGGTTTGGACCTGCTTTGGACTTCAGAAGGTCTATGGAGACAACTCGTAGCAGTTTATCTACAGAGAGAGAGAGAGAGAGAGAGAAGTGTGGGATTGGGAAACTAACATAAATAAATCCTACATTGGTCCTTTTTGTTGTTTACCATCTGTTTCAAGAGGTGCTGGTATTGGTTTCTCTTCCACTGGTACTGGTTTCGGAACTGTGGGTTTAATCATTTCTGTCTCATTACTTTCGTTGCTGGTTTTGGGGTAACAGCACGGGCAAATCTTGCGAAGCCAACTCAGACATGCCCCTTCCTTTTTCTTTTCCTCAGTCACCAGATTGTCCTTCTCCGGCTCCTCGTCCCAAAGCGTGACAGCCGGAAACCTGCCAATGAGGGATCGATTCCCGACCATTTCTACAGGCAGGCTGAAGAAGACAAAGGAAGAACGATGAACGAATCATGCAGCCATGACTCATTTATTGACCTGAGAAAGAGTAAGGATTTAATATAGAAAAATATATCTATAATAGGCACAATAAGGACCATAGCTTTAAAGAACATGTGCAGTAATAAATCTGCTTGGAAACAGTCTGCCTACAGTGGGTGGGGTTAAAGTAAACAAAAAAAATCTCCAGGGATCACAGTTAAAAGATTTGAAGAAGGGTAATATTTTGACAAGTTTGAGATCCTACAAAAACAATTTTGGAAGGTGTGCCAGAACAACGCCTGATGTTCCTTCTAAAGGGAGAGTCAACAAACAAATGGCCTGGTAGCTGCAGGATCTGGAGAGATTCTGTATTTTGTGACAGTTTTTAAGTATTTTTTAGGTATCTGTGGCTGGATACTTTTCAATTTTAATTACTATGTTTCAAAAGAAGGATCTGTACATTTTGAATACAGGATCATAATAACATTTTATCAGAAAAGCAAATGAAAAGTCAAAGAAAGTTGTGAGATCTCAGATGATGGTGATTGAGTAACAAGTGATACATTCATGAGTGTGAACAGAAGCAGGTCAAACTGGACGAGAGTGACCCAACACTGATTGTTCAGTAGGGTATATGGTCACCCAAGAGTGCCAAAACACACTGACAGTGGCATGGACAGGATCAGATTGTCCAGCAGTTCCTCTTCATACTGATTTTGAAATATTTTTTGAGAGCTGTGCATTAATCTGAGCTACTTATTTATTTTTCCTTTTTTCTAGGCAATTAAGTCACATGCAAATTGGAATCCAAGGGTTATGCTTGACGTATAACCTCATGGAGATTGACGCATGATGTCGTGCATTGCTGAACACTGGTATGCCTAGTTATGAGTAACTTTTATGCACAAATCCCAAAGTATTTTGCAGATTTAGGTTTCTCATGCCCGAAAATTTCTAGAGATGATAATGTCATTTGGATGATTTTTACAGACGATTCATGATCCCTCCTATTTAAAAGATTGAGTTAGAAAGTATTTTTAAATAATTACTTTAGATTTTACTTAAAGTACATGTGGTAGCATGCAGTACTTTATAGCAAATTATATACAATCCTTCCTAAATATAGAAGGAAGAAACTTTGGGAGGACCAAGACCCAAAAGGGACCCATCCTCTTTGAGTGGGCTAGATGCTAATTGAAATAATTGTAGTTGTAGTAATAGTAAAATTTAGTAAATAATACACTTTAAATTAATAATAAAATTTAAATTAGTAATACGATTCATAGACTCATCATGAGTCCTTAGCGGGATGTTATTGGAGGCACATCGAATCCTAATCACTAAATGATGGAGGGAGTTACTGCACTCTGTTGGGACCTGGGGTGGAAATGGCTTTCCACCAGATTTTGGAACTAGATTTTGGTCAGACACTGATGATTCATACAGACACACTCATGCCACTTTGGTTCTTTTCAGGTATGTACAATGGAATTAATTTTAGACCAGCCAAACTAGCACACCATTTCTTTCTGGACTTATGTTACAGCAGGGCAGGGCACAAATTTGTTCAGCTGACTTTATAAGGTAGAAACCAGTGACAGTGTCTTATTTAGAGTCATTGTTCTGCCACTATTTGGTGAGAGAGAGATCCTGCGATTGTGTGCTTCACATTATAAATCTGAAGTACCTTCTTTAACCTCTAGGCCACCTTTTTCCTAGTGTGATTGTAGAAAAGTGTCTCAAACTTAATTTGTATTAAATTGGCAGTTTAGATGGATGGAACACCAGAATGAACAATCCATGCCTCCAATATATAATCTCCAGATATAGACTGAAGTGTTCGTGATATCAGCACCTGTCATTTATTGAACTATGTTAGCTATGACAGCTATGCTGTTTACTTTGCTGTATGTCGACGCATCAGCAGAGGTAAGGCAAAACAGGGTGAGCAACTAAGGTCAAAATCACTGTTTCCACGGTGACATACATTTTAGCAAAACAAAGGACAAGGACCATTATTCACCAATCACCACACAGGATATTCACCCAGATTTTTTACCTATCAGCAAATAAACAAACCATTCACCTCTATAATGACTATTTTCAAATAAATACTGGTTCAAGGCAAAAGCTTCAAAGTATTCTGCAGTTAAAAGGGAGTGCTCAGACTTTATTAAGCTGTTGGATTTGACAAATGGCAGAAACCAAACAAAACAAAAAGAGAGTTCTCAATTGAAAAAATTCCACCTAGAGTGTGGCATGCGCTGGTTGCTTCCATTTAATTGTTTCCAAAATGTGGTGTACGTATAAACATGGGCAGGTTATAAGAGGCAGGCAGACCATGAAAATTACCAAAGCTCTAATTAATAAGCCTGAAAAATAGAAAAATCTCAACAAAGGAATTGAAAATAAAGGGACCTGACAATGTTTGTGACAGAACTGTAATCATTCTGCTAAATAAAAACCAGCACTAACAACTAAAAAGTAGAAAACAAGGTTACAGTAGAATAAAGAGAAGCAATCAGGAAGAAGCTTTGGTTTGATGAAAGCTTTGGTTTTATATTCTGTGATCAATCAGGAATCTGTAATGAGCAAAGAGATGATGCGGGAACACTTATCTGGTACTGTTCTACTGACACTTGAAAGAACCCGAGCAGATTATTACCTCTTTAGTCGGAAAAACTCAAACTTTTACACCTTTCTTATTGTCACTGTACATAAATAGGTTGCTAAAGTCATTTTTTAAAGTCAATGAATGATAATGCATTTTACCAAAGATCAAAGACGCCGAAAGCTCTTGATTGATTCAATGAGCAGTTCAGCAAACAATCTAGGGCTCAATCGAAATGAAAATTTTTGAAGGAAATTTACAAAATTGGTCCATGGCAAGGTTTCAACTAGCAAAGCTGCTCTGTCAAATGCTTTCAAGAAAACTGAAATCAACTCGATGATAAATACTGTTTTTCATTAGTGACGTATGTGACTGAAAGTATTCAGGCCATCAAAGAAGAGTAAAAAAGCAACAAATTTCCTATTGAGCCATTTTTGATTGATGATTCGATCATGTCTTCCTGTACTTTATCTGGACAAATAGGACATCGATTACAATTATTTAATATATTTTGGTTTGTTTGTTTGGCTTCACCAAACCGTAGTGCTCATCTTAATGTTCAAAACCCTTAATCCTTAGTCTTTAATACTCATAATCTCCAGAGCATTTAAAGGAAGATGAAGGCAAGAGCAGATGCAAGAAAGGAAAACAGAATAAATGCCACTCAAGAAGTCCATTGTTATTATGCCTTTTGACTCTTCGATCATGGGCGTTCCTATGACTAAGTATGAACATAAAGGATGGGTGAAGATCACAGAAGTTATCTGCCTGCCACAAGTGAAATATTTAAGGAGGGCCGAAATGTTTTTTCAGAGCGTGGAATGTTGCTCAACACTCACAAGTGCTTGAGAGTGAGGGTATGTAACCCAAGGCTGAGGCATTACCTCACGTCACCCCCAAGGTAACTCGTAACCTGCAGAGTTGTTAACTGTTTTGGGAATGGTCCATATAATTATTTCCCAGACTCTTTATTAGAATATAACAAGAACATTTGGAAATGTGTGTACACCTTTTGAACATACTTTTTCCTTAAGTTAAATGTTTGAAATTCATTACTTGACCATTTTTATTCTCTTAATTTTTTTTTATTCTGCATTGTTATCCCTTTGATGTTGTAAACTGCAAATTTCCCCATTGCGGGACTATTTAAGGATAATCGCATCTTATCTTATCTTACATCGTACAAACTCAAAAATAAATCCGAAAAACAGCTTCTATAAGCTTTTATTACTTTGATTTAATTTACTGTGACCTCCCCTTTCCCTTGAGCCATGGCAACATCTGGCAGCTTTATCACAATGCCAAGTTCACCCTTCTACTGTCCGAAGAAGCTTGATCAGGACTGGTCTTTTTTGGAAGGGTAGCAGACAAGAAACCACTTTTTCGTAAGAGGAAGAGGACCAAGAATCAATCGTCAACAACATGTTTGGCAATGATCAGTATAGCATTGCTAAATCACAAATCTAATGGTGGTGTAAGACTTTTAAATTATGACACTATGACATTGAATTAGTCTAGTATAGTATTTTTAAGCAGGTATACTCAAACCATAGTGGTTTCCTAGGAAGTATACTGCCTATGCCTGTGATTCCCACTCTAGAATTCTTAGTGTCAGAAAACTGCTTCTGGGTGTACCCCTTTTTTAATACTTCACTAAGAAATACCTATTCACAGAAAAATGATATACCACGTATGAACTTGTTTTAATGAAGCCCTTATACCCTTAATGACCCTATTATGTCAATTAACAAAACTCCAGTAGATCATTTGAAAAGGTGCCCAGATTTGGCTTACACCAAATCGGTTTTTATTTTTATATCTTATTTTTTTTGTTATAATTCTTGATTAACACAGATGTATTAACCTTTAAAAAGTGCTCTACAGTTCATACATGTTCGTACTATAATTAACAATCATACTACAGCTATGATTGTTTATTTACACAGTAGATTAGTAAACGTGCAGTAATACGTAGGGTATTTAAAGTTTAAAAGGTTTGTGTTAATAAAGCGTGTGTGCAGCGTAACTCTTACCTGACTGTAATCTCTCTGTGTCTGTAATCGGTATGTGAAAATATCAGCCTGCTGTACCTTTCACTTCTGTCTCATTCATAAAACCTGCACTTATTTTTATGTAGATGCACACCCAGTCCAATCTCCCATGAGCTGTTGTGAAATAGTGGGTGTGATTTTAAGCAACAGATAGGAAATTCCTGAGATGTTTAAAAGTGAAACAGTTCAAAGCCTCAGTACCTTATATACAGTAGTTAATAATAAGTAAAAATATGTGTTTTTTTTGCGAAAACTGTTGAAATCTGCAAGCTTTTTAACAATCATACTATATTTCTAATCATTTATTTACACAGTAGATTAGTAACGTTCAGTAATACGTAGGTTATTTAAAGTTATATTTATAATTAAGGAATTTAAGAATAATTAATAATTAAGAAATCATTTATAATATACAAATAAAATGTAATTAAGAACTAATTATATTTGGTCATTATTGATAAAACAACAGTGACTTTTGAAGATTTTTGCACAGTAGTGTGTTTATATGTATGTGTATATATGTATGTATATATATTATGTTTATATATACACACACACCTGGTGACACCTGGTATCTGAAAGTCACCATTGAATTGTTGGTGAATTTTTAATGTAATGAAACTGATATTTGCAAGGAGCAAACCTAATTGTCACACATGTGAACATGTTTCTCTAAATATTAGTGCTTAAACATGTGGAAAAGGATTGACAACTGTCAAGTGAGGGTGCACTTGGTTTGGGACACCTCAGACCCAGCCCCTGGCTCAAGGAACCGAGACTCAAGTCTCAGCCTGTCAGGGGTGGGGATCAAACCCGAGTATCTTTTTCCTTGAGCTTACAAATGCTGAGCCACTCTGGTACAATTGATAGAGTTGATTTGAGTTCTGTTCTGTAACACTAACCAGTGGCTGATTCACAAGCAGTGTAAGTCCAGGTTGTCTCCATGTTTTGCCAAAATATTGGATTGCACTTTGCGTTGGTCTCTTACGTTGCACCAGGGCAGGTTCTTATGGCTTCACTGGGTCTGGAAAGTCTCCTTGGGGTGAAGGTTGGGTCAGAAGGTTGTCACGTCAGGGCTGCCTAAGTACTGAAATTCTAACAAAATTATTAGCTAATTTTTTTTAGCTTCGCTTATCTAGATATCACAGGGTACAATCCCGGGCAATCATTACTGATCATGTAGCAACTACAGCTTAGTTAATTTACTATTAAATTAGTAATTTGAAAAATAAATTGGGGGTTAATAAACAAAGGAAAGCCTGCTAACCTACACTTGTATTGATTACCTACATTCATGAATACATCATGCAGTAAACAAACAGACGTATCCCCAGCGACCTCTGGATGACTCACAGCCACTCCCATTGGTCAGAAGGTGCTTGCGAAATATGTACAACTAAAACCAACCCAATTCTTTTACATCGTCGGTACGAAGCATCACTCAGGCATTCAACCATGTGAATAATTCTGATGGATATCGTCACCAGTCTTTGGTCCTGGGTGATTAAGGGAATGATGAAATACGATGAATGCATCGACCCTCTCTTCTGACGCACCTACGCAGATGTTTCGCAACAGGCAAAGACATGTTCAGGACTCACTCTAAAACGCTCTTTACTGTAACTCACAGCTATGGATGGATTTGTGTTTTAGGCATTATGAGAGTCCCAGGGATAGATAAAAGTGAAATCCAGACTGTCAAATGAATGTTTGATCTTCTCTGAAGGGTCCCTGTGTGTGTGTGTGTGTGTGTGTGTGTGTGTGTGTGTGTGTGTGTGTGTGTGTGTGTGTGTGTGTGTGAGTTTTTTTTAAACTCTTTTTAACAAAACCTTCACCTTTCTTTTGAAAAGCTAAAAGTGTCAAATGATCTCCATTTGGTTACTAAGGTTACGGTTAGGTGTGGGTGAGACATTAATTCGTTATGGTAATATACTGCTAACAAAAATTATGGAACGTTCCCACAAAAATAGTAAGCTGAATGTGAGTGCACCCAGTTTTGGATTGGCACCATTTCCAGGGAGGCTTCCTGCCTTGTGTCCTGTGCAGCCGGTTGGAATCCAGTTCCCTGCAACTCTCACCTGAATTATGCTGGTATGAAAATGAATGAATAAATCAATGTAACTGAAAAGAAGCTGCAACTAGCAGCTTAACACAGACTTTTGTTGAAATTACAAGGAACGGTTAACATTGACAATAAGCTCAGCTGAAGTCGATGATGATTTCAGGTTTACGCCTATTGGTGATGAGAAAGTGCTTATTGTTAGAAAACAAATTGTGAAAACCTGACTCAATACCTGACTCAGATAGTGTAATTATATGGAAAAAGAAAAACTGTCTGCAAGAAGGATGCCATCTTCACTTATGAGTTTACAGATAGATAAGCAGTGATTTGTCACTGGGCCTTGGGTCTTTGCCCTTTCAAACATCTATATATAAAATAATAAGTCCAGAAGCTATAGTCACATTCATAGCTGTATAGCTTTACTATTTACAGTGCTTTGGCCAATCGTCGTAATCGGGGTGTTTTTAGGTTTTATGAAGATTAAAGGCTTAGCCAAGTCAATACTCAATATTGAAACATTGTGTATTTGTAGCAAAACACTACAATGTACAGTATAAATAAAGTTTCTGATGTTTTCACATCTATTCTGATTCATTCATCCAGCCATTATCTTCTGTTAATCCACACAGTGGTCTTGGGACAGCTGGTGCCCACCCAGCAACCCTAGACGCCAATCCATTGTAGGAAACACACAGTTAAACACTACAAGCCACTTTATTAACACCAATTAACCTAACATGCACGTCATTGGACTGTGGGAGGAAACCAGAGTACCTGGAGTAAACCCACGCAGACACGGGGAGTACTTGACACAGAAAGGACCCGGGCCACTCCACGCTGAGATTGAACCCGGGACCTTCTTGCTGTGGGGCAGCGGTGCTACCCCACCGAGCTACCGTGCTGCTACGTTTAACATTTTTATACCAAATATATCATAAAATTATGGAAATAATTGTTCTAAGATTCAGTAGATTAACACTGAATAAGGTAAGTGATATACAATATGTGCACAAATACTAATCATGGGTCAAAACAGCCCTAAATTTGTCTAAATGAAAACAAGAGCTGTTTGAGAGCCAGAAGAGTTGACTCACCAAAAAGTCCTATAGTAAAGTTAGCCTTCGTAAAACAGTAAAGCACTATAATATATAAAGTGCATTGTGCACGGCAAGATTATTCATCTTCTATATAATAAATTAATAACTGAAGGTACGTTATGGCTTCTGTTTACAATAAAGAATATAGGCTCATACAATGAGATCATAGCTGGTAGTCATCCCAGCTTCCATCCCATCATTCAGGATTCGGGCCTGAAGGTCTGTAACAGGCTGAAACTTGGAGCCACCAACAATGTGTGCCAAAAAAGAAACAACCAAACAAAAAACAACAATAACAGACAATCAGTGCAAATAAAGGATGTCATGTATTGGTGTTAAGACTTGGATGTACATACAGTCCAATCAGATTTAGTGCAGAAACTAAAACAGAACAATAGAGCACATGCTGTATGTAATCCACAGAGATTGAGTGCAGACAGGTGGACACATCAATACAAACAACAACAAAATAAGGCCAATTTCCTATCAACTTTTATCATAAGTAAAACTGACACACGTTAACAAACAAGACAGACTGAATACCAAAGGTAATACTTGGATTCCAAGAACAGGACAGAAATCGGGTCAACATGATTACATTTCGAATCTAAAAAGGTACCAGTGCTTTAATTCCTAACAGTGATATTTGTGCATTGAAGCTTAAGTTCCAGTGGTTTCATTTTTGCTTGACATTGATGTCAGCAAAACCGTGGACCTGTCTGAGGTCCTCAGAGTCCATAGAGGCGAGAATCTTCCGATTACCAGCCAGAGTAGGAACGAACTTCTCTGTCAAGGTGACTGTAGCAAGAGCGGCTACGGTACTGCGCAAGAGGGAGAGATTGTGTCAGTGTGAAACGTATGTGCTAATTTAAATTTATTTAGATTTAAACATCTAAATAGCTCTGGTTAGACTGGCTCGTGGAACTACATGCAACAGATTCAGGGTAGTGCTCAGTTCAGTGAAAACTGACACCCTGAATACTGTCTCTCTTTGTCTTATACGTTATTTATTCCTAAAAAAATATCTAAACTCAGTCAAAGAGGAGCATGTCTTACCCATGGGTGATTTCTCTGGTGTTCAGCAACCCCAGGCCCTCGATGCGAAATGTCACGTTGTTCACCGAACGTGGCAGAGGGTTCGTGAAAGTGATTTTAACCGTCATCTCTTTCCCCACAACAGCATCGCCTACAGGCTGTAAGGTAGAATTTCGTATAGTGAGGTGAGTAATGTAAAGGTCATAAACATCAAAGGTCTAAAGCATGAAGTGAACAAGAGTGAGAAAAAACGTTCCAAATATCAGGAGAAAATCGAAATCATTCCCAAGGTCTTGCATACTAAAATAGATGTTTCACCTTTAACACCTCTGTTTGACCTTTATAATAATACATGACCGACCATCAGGGTTCAGTGGGATGTCCTGTCGTTCACAGCCGTATTAGCAAGACGTCGCATCCTAACCCTAATCCCCAAACCCGCCCTCAATCTCATGCTTGCTCCAAGATGTTGTGTATTACCTCACATTAGAGAAAATAAGATTTACGCTCAAAGATAATACTGCTATGTTTTTTTGAATAAATGAAACCTGTGTTTTCATACTTTGCTTCACTCCAGACTTTGCAAGTTGACTAAATTTCCCCCTGGGTTGTTTCATTTTTTTCTTTTCATCTGTTTTATTTTTTTTCTTCCTTTCTTTATATCTTTGTTAATCGTTTTATTTTCCTTTGCTTACTTTGTCTTTCTTGCTTAAGCTGCTGATTTTTACAGCAATTTTTACTTGCTGTCATGCGATTGTGTGTGTGTGTGTGTGTGTGTGGACTTTGTGAGGTTGATCTGTGTTTTCTGTATCCATTTGTATGTTGTATACAACATATAAAAAACGAAAATATTCTTAAAAGATCAAAAACGGTATTTCTAGTAGTAGAAGTATTTCTACACTATTTTAGCGGTAGAACTTGCAGAACGTTTGGGTTTCATCGTAAGGTTTGAATGAATTCAGCCTATAATGAAAGTTTCACAAACAGAGAACACAACAGAACAGAACAGAACAGAACAGAACAGAACAGAACAGAACACAACAAAAACTCGTCACGTCGGCAAGTAGCGACTCAGGTGGCCGATGCTCTGGTCTTACTTCTCGTTTTTGGTGAGTATTCATCCGCCGAGCAAATACTCTATTGTAGTAATGGAACGTTCTCTTTACTTAACACTACATACATCACTCTCGCATCACGCATGCTCCGTCCGTAACCGAGCTTACAGCACGTAAACCCGCGAAACAGCAAAAATACGCAATATATTTTTTCCATTAATATTTTTGGAAATCCCGTATTGCACCGAGGCCCTGAAAGGTGAACCGCGAAGTGGAGAATGAACACTGTATCCATTTTAATGTATAGCTGATGATATATATCATACTATGGATATCTTTAAAGGCCACAGAATAACAGAGTTTAGTTGGGAGTAGAATAAAATGGTGCTAAAGGTGGGCTGTAGCGTGAGTGCAGTTACTGTGTGGAAGTTCAACAGAGCTTACCTAAGCAGAATAATGAAATCAGGATTGGAAAGGATGCAGAAAGAATAAAAGTAAGAACGAGGACTCACCGTGACGAGAAGTCTTGGAGGACACATGCGGAATATAAACTGTGTGGCCAAAGCTTGCTGGGTCTCCTTTACAAGACCTGTGAGTGTGAGTTTCAGCGAGGCCTGGCCCACAATTTCGTCCTTATAGTTCTCATACTTCAGGGTCCATTTCAGATTTTGTACTGTAAAGATAAAAAGAGGGCGCCACAATTCATACGGGCGTCTGTACTGTTCAAAACATGTCTGCAAAAGGTGATAATTGGCACCTTACGTTTCTCCATACCCCATTTAACAGATGGGACTTTGAATTTTGAGTTATAAAGACAGCTGCTTTAAACTTGGCCACTTTAGTAGGTACACCTCAGACGCACTTTTGCCCTCGTAACAGCCTAAATTCTTCGTGGCATAGGTTCGACAATGTCCTGGAAACATTCCTCAGAGATTTCGGTCCATATTGACATCATCACGCAGTTGCTGCAGATTTGGCAGCTGTACATCTAGGGTGTTAATCTGATGTTCTACCACATCACAAGGGTTGGATTGATATCTGGTGACTGTGGAAGCCATACGATTACAGCGTCATGAGCCGTTAACACAAGGCAGCATGGACTCATGTTTTCTTGCTTTTTATGCCAAATTCTGACTTAAGACTGATAAAACCAGGCGATGTTTTTCCAATCTTCTAATGTCCAATTCTGATTTTAGCCTCACAGGTTAAAAGAATGGCATTTATACAAATTAACACAAGAAACAGGGAGCCATATATTTCTGTTCCTCCAATCACTAACAACATTCTCGTATCGTTGTCTAGCTTTGGTACCTCACTCAACATGAAGGTATTATCTATTTACATTAGGTTTTTGTTGCCTAAAATTATTTCTACGTCTATCTTTTTCATGCCACGTAAATGTGCTGCCCCCTTGTGGTTTTAAGATGCTACTCTCATTAGTTAGCTGTGGCGCCACCCCTGTCGATTCCCAACCGTGATCACATGGTGGAATTATTCATCCCAGTCAGGGGCGTAGCAGCAAATTCTGACTCTCAGTATCAGTGGAAAATAAGGATTTTCATGGGCCCCCATTTCTAGCCACTGAAATCACCTTTCTTCTCCATTCTAATGCTCGGTTTGAACTTTACCACATGGTTTTGATCATGTCTGCATTCCTAGAAGCACCGAGTTGCGGTCACGTGATTGGCTGATCAGCTATTTGCGTGCCTAATAAAGTGGTTGGTGAGTGTAATGTAAGACTCTTAAGACTCTGATTTTTTTTTTAGTCATGATAGTTCAGATAATCTCTCACCTTCTTTGGATTTGAGTGTCAAATTCAGCTCGTCCTTTCTCACCGTCGCCTTTTGCACTCCGGTGTAGAAAATAACCGCCACGTTAATGTTGATGGTTGTACTGAGGGTCTTAGAGCTGTTGTTCTTTAAGACTATGGACAGGTGAGCATCTTCACCCATCCGAGGTTCCTCTCTATCCAATTTAACCTCCACAGTTACGTCCTTGGATTCGGAGTCGGTGTAGATATCAGGTTTGGAGCCGTAACGGGAAGCCGTTTCCACTGCTTTTCGTTCCTCGGCGGACCCTTTTGGGAACGATGGAAATGAAGAAATGGCATTCAATAAGGAAACGATTTTTCCGAGAGCGAGATTCGCCAAATGACCTCTATCCTACACAATTCAACTGTAGTATAAAATGACCCATAGCCTGCCAGCAACCCAAGCGACGTAAGATAACTGAGGGCACCAGGTTTGTACCTTCAGGGTGTTTGTAGAGGTGTGTGATGTCTACTCTTTCGTCAGAGCCGACAGCCTTTGTGCTGATAGAGTGACCCACTACATTCTTCTGACATTCGATTTGACTGAAGGTGCCATCAGATTGCCTTTGCCAATAGATCCTGTCACTGTTTACCTATAATACACACAAGCAGTAAATGATTACAGTTATACTCCGTGCAGACACCCTTATCGAGAGCAACTTCCAACTGTTACAATCTCAATGTACAATCCAAGCAATATGCATGCACATATGGACTCCTTTACTATTTACTGCACAATTTAAATTGCTCATTATTAGGACATACAACCCTTCAACCTAGCCATTGGGAGTGTACATATTAATTCATGTTATAGTTCTTAGTGCTGGTCCCGGGTAAATAGGGAGGGTTGTGCCAGGAAGGGCATATGGCAAAATTTCATATTGGACCCTTATGACATTGTGGACTAGATGAATTACGTCATTCAGGATAACTTCTGGATGTCCTTCTCATGTATAATATATCAAATATAACAATGAATGGTCATTCATATGACCGAAAGAGGCATTATGACACTACGCTCCAGTAGTAACATTGTACCTCAGCACCTTTCCCAGCACCATTGTTACTTTGCACCTGAGGTACTGTACACTCTGTTGCAGTTACGCCCTCCTCACCTCAGCAAAGACAAAGTGTCCATCATATCTGTGGAAGACTTGGCCATCACGTATGGCCACCACAGAAGTGGGACCACAGCAGAAAATACCCTGACTTGTCTCTTGAGGCGTGGAATCAACCACTTGCCAACCGCTCATGCCTTGCGGTAGATCAGGCCGGGTCATCCAGGATTCGTTCCAGCAGTGAAAATTCCTGCAGACAGTGAGAGGTTGGTTACTAAGCGAGTTGATAATCCTCCTCTTTTTAGTGCAGGATTACAGTCGTAACGGCCAAACTGAGGGACGGATCTTGACTTGTTTAAAAGGACAAGGAAGCAAAAATACAAAAATCTGCACGTTATAAATAGTAAGTAACAGCATTATGATCTAATATGAACATTCAAAAAGCAATCCTATGAGGGCATACAGTCCCGTGCAGAAGATTAGGTGGCCGTTAGATTTGTTGTTTTAGCAATGGTATAACGACCATGTATAGCATGTTAAAGATAATTGGAGCCAAAAACCTCAAACTCGAATTCTCGAATATTTTTTTTCACTGATCTATATTCTAATCATTGTGACCCTGTTTCCTTCCAAAAAAGTGGTTTCTTGGCTGCTACCCTTCCAAAAAGACTGGACTGTACTTTTTATGTGAAGCTGGCAGATGCTGCAGTTTTTAATACTTCTTCATTTCGTTGTTCCATTTTTGTCTAGCAAGCCCTGGGCTTGCTAGAATTATATATCAAAGCTAAGTGCTAAACATGTTGGCTGTAATGTTGAAATCATTCATCATGGTACAGCAATAGAGCAGTATTTTCCTGTTTTTTGTGTTAGTGGGTTTGTGTGTATTGTAGCTAATTCATGAAGATACAACTAAGTATCTACTGAGCAATGTAAACTAATACAATGTGTGAATATGTTGTCGCTAATGACCCATGTCTTGCACCTTGTAGTAAATATTCAGACTAATAGTAGCATAAAATCAATAGGTTTGGGTTTGTACCAGATAGAATCCTGATTGAGACTATCAATGGGCCTCAGTTTCTCATCTAAATATACATCAGTCGTCAAGGAAACATCTGTGTCATGGGCGGAGCTGAAGTTGGTGATACTACGGGTGGGAATGCCCAAACACCTGAGAACTGAGAGGGAGGAACGTAATGAAGATAGAGAGAGAGAGCAAGAGACATAATTATTCACTGTTATTTTGTTGTTGTACGTATACAACTAAATGGGCAGTTTTGGCTTTACCTGTGGTGGTGACCCCACAGAAGACCCAGCATTGTCCAAATTTGACAGTACCACTGCTGTGGTATTTCTTCAGAATGTCCACACTGCCAGTCCATGCTGTCGGAGAAGTCCCACCCACATAATTATTGGACCAGTTGCCTTCCAAAACACCTCTCTCATCATTCGAATTGACCTGGCAGACAAATCAGAGAATATGAACTTACCACCACATTTTATTAGAAATGCAGTCAGATTGGTCCAACAGCCTAACCAAAGGTTTTATAAATAGTCTTGTTAGTTTACATTAACTTGCAATGTAGGATTTATCATATCATAACACAGCCTCAGTAGTACACCAATATGATGCTCACAAAAATTAGGGGATACTTCAAAATGAAATATCCAATGATTTAAAGCAGAAAACCCTCCAGCATTACCAGAATCTCCACATTAATGATGACTAAAATGCAGTGGCTTACAACTAAAACAATAAAGGGGACACTCCCAGGAAATAAGGCTTTAGCTCAAGGGCCCAAATTGAGCATTTGCAATTTGGCACCTCATCCATATGCACCACCACAGACTTTGTTGTCTGATCTTCAGTCAAGTCAGAAGACTAATTATACGGCCAACCCAATAAAATACAGTACAACTTAATAAGTACAACTTAATTTACATTAATAATGTACACTCCAACTAGAAAGCTTTGATGGTCCGATGGCTTTAACGACCAAGGTCTTAACAATTATAGCAAATTATAAAAGATGCAAATCTGCTCTATAACTCCGGTTATTGCGATATGAACAGAATAACAAAATGCATGTCTATTTTCACTGCCACAAATATTCATATTCAAGTCCATATCCTCTATAAAAGTCATACTCAGTGTTTTGTTTACGTTTTGTTTAATTTATTTTATCTTTGCATTAAGTACTTGCATAAGTGGGAACGATGTTACGGTCTGTGTTGGAAAAGTTTGTACTTTATACATAGAAGTGCCAAATGCTGGTCATGTGACTGCTCTGACTCACTAGTACTGCCTTGTGAAAATACGCTTTGTATTGCATTCCAGTAGGTTTGTTTAACTACTAATCTTATCCCATTTGGTTTTAAAGTCACTCACCACAGCTGACACCACTCTGGCGATGTTGATGGGATCTCCCCTGCCCGCAACGTCACTCCCGCTCTGATCCAGCATGAACAAACATGCTGCCAAAACCCCGTCAGCAAACTGCACAAAGGAATGCACATCTGCATTACTAACACAGGTCTAAGTATCATCACAATGTGGAATTTGTGCACTTGAGCTCTTTGAACTGGACCCTAGTACTAGTACCCTAAACTGAGATGCATTATGTAAAGGGAAAGTATAATTCCAGACCTACAGAAAACATGTGAAACCAAAACTATTGCCAAAAACTATTAGAGCAAGGTGGAAATGCACCCTGGAGAGAGTGCCAATCTATCACAGATCATACAATCAACCATAGAGGCAATTCAGAGTAAACCTGTCAACCTATAGATGTAGCTGTGGGAGGTACACAAAGGAAACCTACGGGTATGCGTGGAGAACATGTCAATCTTCACACAACACAGGTCAACAGTACCGTACTGTGCAAAATTCTAGATCGTTAGATTAGATTTAATGTCATAAATATAATGATATATGTCATTGTGTTATCAATGGTGTAATGCCCATATAGAATTATTTCCCAGTCTCATTATTAGTATACAGTGAATTGTAATTACACAATTAGTAAACTAGCTATGAAGGCTTTATCTAATGGTGGCCTGAGACTTTTGCACAGTACTATTCCTGCTGTTTCCTCTTTAGCATACCCTTTTTTTCCTTGAAAGTATTGGATGATGGGTAATACCTGTCCATAGTTCCAAGACCTGGATCCAATCTGAAACTCAGTCCCATAGTAGATCCTTCCCAAGTCATTCAGGACATATTCCTTCCTCTCCTCTTCTTTTTCCATATACACAGCATCCTCTGGGAGAGAGAAAATGGCCTGCTGGATTATGTAAATCAATCAATTTCACTGAACATCAAGTAGTAAGACTTCTTACCTCTACACCAGGGATTAAAAAGCATTATGATATCATTCTCAGGCTTGCGAGATGACCTGTTGGTCCCTTTCGGGCTCACTGCAATCACAGTAAGCTCGTATCGTCCAATAGCAGCAGTCGGCAAGGAGTTGACGGACAGTTTGATCTTCTTGTCGTTGCTCTCGACAATCTTGGCCTCCCAGCAATTGCCCTTCAGCACCTCGGTTACAGAAAAGGTCACTAGCGTGCCCTTTGATACACTTGGTCGATGACCTTTAACACAGAGACACAGACAGAGGATGAAGATCCTAGTGTTGGACCAAGTCGGTGAATAGACTTCACTGTGGAACATTTCCATGAACCAGTCAGATTGACTGACTTTAAATCATTCTACCCAATTCCCTCGGTTACACAATTGATCATGAAATCAAACACACAATACAGGTACGCCCAGTTTACCGTCCATACAACCACTCTGTGTTCATAGAGATTTTAAAAGCAAATCAATGAGGTAAATGTAAATGAACCCTAGATGTTCTGGCTCATAGTTCAGTACCAGTAGTCAGAACTCCAGTTAGGGGAAAGACATTTGGGAGAACTGTAGAATGGCTATAGTTGCTTTTCTCCAGGTTGGGCCTTAAGTCTGTTCTGCCTTCATTGATTAACCCACTATCTCACTGCTATTGCCAGGGCTTACCTGAAACACGTTTTAATGTACACGTCTAATAAAACAACTTTTAAAAATACAGGCAGCTAGCCGGGCAGCTCATCACTTTGACCACTAGGTACCATGATGAGCAGAACCCTGACTGATAAACATTACTAAGAATACAACTTACCAATTTTAAATTCGAGGCTCAGTCTGTCTTTCTTGGGGTCAAAATGACGAGAGAACTCTACCCACATATAAAAGGTCTGCCCTCGGCGAATCACAAGGTTCTCACTGCGATAGCGGTCTGTGCGATGCTCCGTACGATTTGGACCTGTACTGTTCTTGAGGAGGTTGACGGAGAGAACCAGTAACTGATCTGGGAGAGAGAAAAATGAATTCGAATCAAAACTCAGCAGCCTACAGACTATTAGAGATGAGCAGTGATTTAATAATTAGACTCAAGCCTCAGTCTTTCACGCTTGGTCATTACCTCTGACTGATACATTGACTCCACCTGGTGCAACTGCTCTATTAACTTCTGGAGCAAGGACCGGGAAGCGGCCAGTGCGATCAATTACTGTAGACATGCTGAATAAGACAAAGGCAAAATAAGATGAGGAACAGAAGAAGATTAGAAGTGCATTAGAAGTAGAAAAAAATTGTCTGGGTCCTCCCAGTGTCTGTGTGGGTTTACTCTGGGTACTCCGGGCTCCTTACACAGTCCAAACACATGCGTGTTAGGTTAATTGGCATCTCTAAAGTGGCCCTTAGGGGGTGACTGTGTGCATGACTGTGTGACTGTGTGTGTGCACCCTACGATGGATTGGCGTCCCACCTAGGGTTGTTCCTGCCCTTGTGCCCAGAGTTGGCGGGTGGGCCTGTGCTGTGCTGGCCTGTGACCCCGTGTAACTCAAGCGGAAGATAACGAATGAATGAATGAACTTTATATGAATTGTTCGACAGTTCACTTATTGCTATACATTTGTAACACAGACATTTAGATAGATACTGTACAATAACTCATCCTGTTAAATAACTTTTAGATTATTCTCATTTAAATTTCTTTTAAAGTTACAGGAGCAGAAGTGAAATTGATTACTGCTTCAGCAGACTCCTCACCAGAGGGGTATAAAAGCTGAGCACCAGATACCAGACCTGCTACCATCTGCCGTATGCCTGGTCACGCCTCTCGTCCTGGCACAGGTTAAAATGTAAAAAGTGTCCTGCCAGCAATGAATGTCTACCCTCTGTCTAATCGGCCCCGTTTCAGACAGATGGTGCATGCGATTTTTAAGCAAATGTGCGCATTTTGAGAATTCGCAGGGGGTCTAGGGACGTAACTTTCTGATATTTCGGCTTATTACTGTATGTGGAAACCTGCAAGTGCTACACAAAATACAAAATGGGTCAAGACTGGACCTGGAGGACTGTTAATTACATATTTTTTTGGCATTTTAGGTGTAGATAATCATATTTTTTGTTTATTTAGAACCAGTTACTTGGGTTGGGCTACGTGACCTAATTCTCCGAATGATCCTAAATAATTTGCAGCTGTAAATGAAACCACTTTACTTTAACACACCCCATACTGTAATGTAAGTGTTATTAAGTAAACAAGCTATTCCACTGAATTCCTGCCATTTCCATCCTCAACAAAGAATATGTATTGATTCTTAATATAATGAACTGTAAATAGATATTAATTTAAAAAAAACAGTGGTATAGTAACACCATTCCAAATTCAAATATATAGTATATAATTTCAAACATTTATTAAAATCCTCATAGAAAACTACATAAAATTACATTTCTTAGCTGTCCCTGGTCTGACATTACAATATGATTAAATCCTTTTTGTATTGTTTATATCATTCCATCTTTCACCTATGCTTTAAATCCATAATATGGAAAAATCAGTCGTATTACCATAACATATTCCCAAATGATGTCCAAGAACCATGCCACGTGAAATTGTAACATCTTGATCTTCTGAAGATCAAAAGTCAATTCTCTCTTATTTATTTGATGTATTTGATGATACAGTAACTATGACTGAGAAGACCAGTCTCAATTTACTATCCTGTAACCTAGACTGTTTGATTTAGTTATTGTTTAGTTATTGTTTGCTGTAAGAATGCATAGTAAAGCATTACTATGGTTACATTTGATTGTATTTGCTAATTCTGTGCAAATGTAACACCCATGTAGGATAACAGGACTAAGTCACTGGAGGAACCATGTTTAAAAACGTTGTTTGGGATTGCCCAGTACTCATTATGAATAGTTAGGTGTAGTTGTAGAGCTGAAAAGAAAATCTAGCTGAAATAGTTCAATGACTCAAACACACTGCTGTGGATTAATGTAATGCATGCCATTTTAGAGTCATATAAAATTCCCAGTAATAATATTAACCATTGCATTTCCACTAACCTGTCCAGTTTGCTGGTGTACGTATCTGTACTTACTTGCAGCGTTGGGCTGTATTTCAGAATGTGTTCTTGCAGGAACGGAGTCTGACCAAAGCAGCCTTGTCAATCTTTTGAGTTCTGTAGCTCACTCAACCATAATGGGACGTTTTTATCCTCACAAAAACACACACACACACACACACACACACACACACTCACACACACACACACACACACCCATTTCATCTCACCTTGTCCCTCCCAGTCAGGTGTCTCAGTGTCTGTCATACAAGACTGGGTGTGATGTTTTTAGCAGGAAGCATATATTTTTGTAAGACAACTTTCCTTTCGCTCCAGTTCATCTGTCAAATAACTGAGCAATCAGGAGCGATGCAAATTTTCCAGTTCTATAAATGTGTTATGAAAGCTTTAATGCGTTTACATGGTAGGTATATGGTAAAATGACTCAAATGCACTAGGAATATTAAGGATTTTTTCCTCAGTAAAAAGACTTTTGTCTTTTATGCGCTGTTTTGCAAGCAATGAAGTAGCTCTGTAGTACTTGAGTCTGGTCTGGTCTCAGTCTCGACCTCAAATGGACTCTTGGGGTAAGGGGAACTCAGTTGAACACTCATTGTCATCGTGACCAGATGGATTCTGAATGTAAAAACATCTGCCCATGAAATGGATCTCAAAAGAATGTAGGAATGCAGACAGGCAGCAACCCTAAGCAAACAAGTCATTCTGACAAATAATGGTTAATGGAGGATAATGGTGGCTTAGTGGGTAGCACTGCTGCCTAACAACAAGAAGGTCCCGGGTTCAGTCCTAGTCCCAGGGTGGAGCGGCCTGGGTCTTTTCTGTGTGGAGTCTGTATGTCCTCTCTGCGTCTGGGTGGGTTTCCTCCTACAGTCCAAAGATATGCATGTTAGGATAATTGGTGTGGCCCTTAGTGTGTGAATGTGCCCGTGACTGTCTGTGTGTGTCCTGGAATGGATTGGTGCCAAGACTAGGGTCGTTCCTGCCCTTGCGTCCAGAGTTGCCGAGTGGGCACCGACTGGCCTAAGACCCTGTGTGGATTAAGCAGAAGATAATGGATGGATGGCTGGGTGGAGAATAATGGTCATGTTTTAGAATGACCAAGTCCTGACCTTTATCCAATAGAAACATCTCACAGTGGAAGCTGTTCTGCATGGAGTAATGGATTCAGATTCAAAAGTCATGTGCAGGACAACATCTACACTTTGTGAGCAGGGTACTCCTGTTATTTTTTTGTTATAGCACGATTTTATATCTGCAATTTGCATAGGAAGGTTCAACTGGATTATGACTATAGCTGTATTAGGTTAAGGATAAACACAAAGTTCAGAAGGAGGTGACTTCACGACTCACAGCAGATCTGCTTTCATAACTGCAGAACAGGTTGAGCCAAACCCAAGCGTATGGCACCGTTTGGCTAAGTATGTGCACTTAAGGGGGCAGCAAGGTACCGAAAGATAATTGAAATGTTTGTGAATCTTTCCTGACATTTCAGAATGATGAATTAGCAATCATCATCACACCCTAAACTACAACTCCTACGACTGGAGTTACGAATGGCACACCTGTGTTAAATGTTTTCTTTTCCTTAATCACTTGTCACTCAAGACACTCCAGTAATGAATGGATTCCATTCCAGACATTCAGTTGAGAATGAAACAGTTTCCATTTAAATATAAACATTCACAATGAAACAGCTGGATTAAAAGAAAACAGTATGTTAAACATATGGATGGCAGCTGATTTTAGTAAGTGGACAAATCAATCAAAATAATTTAGCTTATCCGAAGGTCATCAGTCTTAGGTGAAAAACCAACCTGAACCAACCAACCTTTTTTCCAACCTGAATAAATAGGAGTTTCTAAATGTAAACGCTAACAACCTAACTGTAGTGTATTAGCTAAAACATTTCTCTGAATTCTGATACAGGCATTTCGAAATTATGAACAATACTGTAGCAAAAGAACATGAAGAAATCTGGATCATCTGTAAAATGACTTGATCTTTGAAACATGATAATGGTAATATTATGGTTCGAGGATGTTCTAGGCCAGGACGGCCTGCCACCACTGATTGAACGATGAATTCAGAATTATTTCAGTATATTCTACAATAAAATGTCAGGACATTTGTCCATGAACATAAGTCTTAAATAAGAATAATGGAAATGATGTGAAATGGCCTGACCATGATCATCATTTCCAAATCCTTTTTGGTAAAGAGACTACTCCCTTAAATGACAATATCTTTTCAAATTAGTTATTATTTCAACTATTAAATCAACTACTAATTTGTAGCTGCTGCAAGCTGCGGGAAACATAAGCATTTGCTGTTATAGAAGGTTTCTCAATCTCAGTTTCAGCCTGGGTCTTATGGTGCGTCTTCTACAGTGGAAGCACAGGAATTCAAATAAATCTTCAGTAGAAAGTTCAAAAGGTCTAACATAAACAGAGCACCCAACGGTGAGATCTTCCAAAGAACTACAACTAGATATAATATTATGTCATATTATTATTGCCTTATATACAATGCTCAAAAAAATGAGGGGATATTTCAAAATGAATATGAAGCGATTAAAAAAGGAGCTTTTGGTTTAATTCCATTGAACAAGATCATCAGAAGAGCAAATAAAAAGTCAGATGAAAATTCAGTGATGGTGATTGAGTAACAAGTGATAAATTCATGGGGCTCAACAGAAGCAGGTCAAACTGGACCAGAGTGCTCCCACATTGACTGTTCAGTAGGGTGTATGGTCACCCAAGAGTGCCAAAACACACCGACAGTGATGGGGCATGGACAGGATCAGATTGTCCAGCTGTTCTTGTGGGATCCTCTTCGTATTCATTTTGCAATATTCTCACATTTTCATGAGCAGCATAAGTACTATTAGAAATGTGGCTTCAGACACTCCCTTATTTCACGTACTCTATACTAGGTGCTACATTTGTTGTTTAATTTAGTTTTCAATGAAGTTTTCAAAGTCAAATTTATTTATATGGTGCTTTTTACAATGGTGCATTGTCTCAAAGCAGCTTGACAATATGATATTATAGTTTTGGTTATGATATTATAGGACGTTCTTGGTGGCCCATCGTCTCCTAATAACTAAATGATGGAGGGAGTTATTGCACTCTGGTATGGCGGAACTGGTTTCTAGGTGAAAACCTGATGCTGATGTGGAGGAACATCCAAGTGTGTGGTGCTGGAACTGGTACCGGAATGTACTGTAGAGACATTTTTCTTTTGGGCAATGGAAAATATGCATACCTGCGCAAGGCAAATTATCCGTCACTTCTTCACCTTCATGCCTGGTTCCACCTCATCTCACCTTAGTAACACGATCCGTGTCAGGTAAGCATTCCAGAAATCTATGATATTGGGCAAGTTCATGTAAAGTTTACACAACTGTGTCAGTGCATTTCCACATTTCACTATTGTTATTTAAATTATCCAAAGGGTATTGGCTAGTTAAAAAAAATGCAAAGACAAACACTAAGAAGTTCAAAAGAACGTTCTTAAAAGCAATTCTCAAAAAAAAAAAAATAGAAATAGAAATAGAACATCTCAAATATTTCTTATTACTGCTTTATGTTTTCTACCTTGCATTTTATAGTGTAATGTTTATGGCGAACATAGAAATATTACAGTTTACCGTTACTATTATTACTATTATGTCATGTGCAAAATGGATGAAAAACATCAAACCCAGCGTTCGAAAAACCATTAACAAGAAACACAGGTGAAGTTGGCAAGCTGAACAGGAAAAATTAGGTTGGAATTTACTATGAATGTGGGGTCTTAAAGTTAAGAAAAAAAAAATTGTTCTTAGAATTATTCTTAAGAAAAGCATTCAGAACAAAAAAAAAAAAAAACACGATTTGTAACAAGTCATTTTATGAAAACTTTGTGCCTGTATTCTTGAGGTAAAAGTTAAGGAAAAAAAAATCATTTAAGATTTTCTCTCTTAAGACACTTTTGCGAATCCAGTCCTTTGTTTATTAGAACAGTTGCTTGAAGAAATAAAACGGTCTTGTTTTAAAATGGATACATAAATAGGCACTCATTTCTAATTTTCTTCAGTGGTGCTCTCTAACCTGGTCTTGCATCATACAGGTGTGACTGGAAATGAGGGGAACCTGTGTGCATGAATCACCCCCTGACACCGTACATGCGTTTTTCTGGGATTGGCCATGACCCTCTGGAACTCGCACCAACAGTCGCTTACAAAAACATCTGTCAATTTGGAAGAATTTGTGCTTTTGTAGTATTCGAATTGTACACAGGTGTCTTTAGTAGCAATTCATGTTAGTCTACACATCTTGTGTCGTTTTGCAAATTCAGAAAAGAAGGCGGCCTAGGACTGTGGGATGGTATTGAGGGAGCCAGACAAAAGGCAGATGACAACTTCTCCTTCAAGTTTCTTGACGCCAGCAGGGAGAGGCATACTATTAGTAAAAAGAATACATACTATGACACAGCTTCTGAGAAGGCGACACATGGGAGTATCTTTCTTTTATTGGGAATTTGTTGGACGGTGAGAACACACACTTGCTAAATGTTAGATCACGTTTGGCTCAGACGAGCTGATCAGAGTCCTGTGTAAACACTTAAATGGCAATTAGACTGTTTTCGGACCAGCCTACTCTGTTGTTAAACACAATTAAGGCAGGTGTGCGCACTTACCCCGAACACCTACTGAAGCCGTCAATGGACTTGAGTCACTTGGGAATCTCACGCACACACACCTACACACCAGACGACGCGTTTCTAGCCGTGTCAGCATGCAGACTGAAAATTCAGGAGCCCTGATGCATATATAAATACACGCTCAGGCGCCCGGAGCAGGTGCACAGGAATAAAGAAACGGGAACCAACGAAGGCATGAACGGTCAACAAATCACTCTCATAACCCCAAATACAGACAGTCCTCCAACTTCAAAGCAAAAGATCAGTAACTGATGGTAACATCTCTGCTAGTTCCGTCTGGATGTTGGCAGTTTTGGTGACTGGGTTGCCACGGAGATCCAACCTGATGAGCTTCGGACAGGAGACCAGTGGTGACAGGTCCGAAATCTTTGCGATTTCTGCCACTGGAGTTAAGAAAGCGTCACCAGAGTCGGAATGTATTGTATATTCTTACATCGCAAAACCTTTAATGTACGTGATCACATTGTGTCGTTTCTAATGACGTTGTTTAACATCTGAAATAAAGCTGAAAGACCGTCTGGTTAAACCCTGCACCAGACCTCACTTTGGCAGAGGTGAGATAGAAAGCGGGAGTGGCTCATCGGTAGAGCACAGCTCTGTGGTGCTGAAATAAATTGGTTTGCATCCTGCCACTTGTTTCGAGTTTTTTGAAGGACCAGGAGGGTCTGCTGTATGAGTCACAGGACCCACTCTGGGGATTAGGGGTTGCATCAAAGACACGAAAAGTGTCCCTATTACCAGGCCATAGTACATATAGGGTACTGTGCAAAAGTCTCAGGCCACACATATACATATACACGCCTCTTTATTAGAAGTCAGAAAATACAGAACATTTATACTCTTTATTTATTTGGCAAACGACGTCAATCGCCATTTAAGCGACTC
Source organism: Parotocinclus haroldoi (assembly GCA_034779995.1). NCBI lineage: Eukaryota > Metazoa > Chordata > Actinopteri > Siluriformes > Loricariidae > Parotocinclus > Parotocinclus haroldoi. The sequence continues at coordinate 43,619 of JAUZST010070507.1, forward strand.
TCTCACACTCACACACTCTCTCACTCTCTCACTCACAAATATACCAAATTGATCCTTCAATTCAATTGATCCTTCTATGGTCTGATGAAGTTTGATCAGGAATTGGAGAGGTAGCAGCAAAGAAACCACTTTTTTGGAAGGGATTAAGGTGAAAAGGCAAAGATACACCACGGTGTATAATGACGTGATGAATCCAGTTTATATATGGCTGATTATACCACTGCTGAAGCAACAAATCTAATGGTGGCATTTTGCACAGTACTGTACATAATATACTGCTCGCAAAAGTTGGGAAATATTTCAATACGAAATATCCCATAATGAAATATTTTATGACGTTTTAGTCATAATTTAGTCAGCTCAATGGTTTTTAGTTTTAGTCCACTAATTATAATAAGATTATAGTCGACTAAATCTACAGTGGCTTCAGACGACTAAAATGTTAAATGTAAAGGTTACAATATGGAAATGCTTTATAAACATTTTTCCATAATTATGTACTTGGATGAAATTAAACGTTTATTAACCAGCTATGGAACAGTATAAGTGTTTAAATGTGCAATACAAACAGGAACAGATTTAATTTATTTAGAAGAGCAAACTTTGTTTTTTCGGGATTAATGGGTAATTTCTCTATTCCGTAATATTAACATTAAAGGATAGCAGTGATATATTTTAGTTAACAGCACAGCAAAAACTCTCATTGACTCAAGAAATAATGTCAGCATTAACAAAGCTTTCAGGTTGGCATGCCTGCAGATGTCATCTCAAGTTTGTTCTGTTTTTACCAGGGTCAGTCGCCCAACGTGGTTTACAAAGTTGTAGAGAGGGTCGTTCTTGGGTCGTCCCGGGGTTAGATCAAATGTGTCTGTCTTCTGGATTATGGATTGGATCGCTACTCAACAGGCCCTGCATTTCCACACAAGCTAATATTCTGATTTGATCTTTTCCTAACTTGTCCCTGCTTTCCACAAGACTAAATCTAATCTAAACGGATGCTGTTTCTGACAACCATTTAGTTCTTGTTTTGTTTTTTCCCCGGGGACAAAAGTGCAAATGAATTTCATCCTAGTTTTTGTTGTTTTTCCTTTGAATTTAGTCATCGTCTCGTTTTCGTTACAAAAAAAAGGATCGTTCATATTCATCAATGAAATGCTTGTACCAACATGTATCAAATGCGTCAACACGGCACTGCATGCATGTAGAACAATCCGGATCTCAAGCAGCATCTAAATTCAGCACCGGTTTCGGACTGAACACAAATATGAAATCCCACCACCATTTCTGTGCACTGCCCCACGGGGCCACTACGAGCAGAAAAACATTCTTGTTAAGCAAGAAAACTAGTTCAAGTCACAAAATCTCTTGCCTTAGTGTTTCCCTGTCTCACCCTTAATTCAAGGCGTTTGTTCCAGCCCGGAATTAGTAAACCTTTTCAAGTAATGAGTGCTGAGAGATATTAGGCATGAAATGATTTTCATAATGAGGTGTGTTACATGACAAATCCTTGGACACAATTTAATTTAAGGTCACAACCACAAGAACGCAAGCAGGTTTAGGAGTGGCCGAATTAAGTGGCTCGCATACAAAGGATACGATTGTTTTTTAAAGATACTTCCTCCAGTCTGGGCAGATGGTACAGGCCGTCCAGATTCTCAATGGCATTATTATCAGCCTCCAGAACCTGCAGGAGTCGTTCACACAAGGAAAACTAATGGTTCATGGTCCGGCACTGAAAATTTAATCAAGTGCACTAATCACACAGAGACTTTACCTCGAGACACTGCAACATGGCAAACTGGGGCGGTAGCCTGAGGAGCAGATTGGATGACAGATTGATATGAGTGACCAACAGCAGCTGATCCAGGTGACAGAGGGTGCTGAGGTTCTGTTTTAGGAGAAGAGTAAGATTCAGTTCTTGAGGATCAAACAGTCAAATACAGTCCAAAATCAGACAGACATATTTAGCTCACTATATGTAAAGAACAGAGGGTCTGGACTCTGCTAAAACGGGTTCATTCACAGATGGGATTCTGTTTCATTTGATTGAAGTCCAAATTTTGTCATGATAGGGATGAGTTAACGTTTTGACCACTGAAAAAAAAAAAAATTGGCCGCCAACCTTCCAGTGTATTTCAGAATAAAGAAGGAAGACATTTTTGTTTTTGGTCAGGCTGGGCCAGAAAGAGGAGGTGAGCACAGAAAGTAGGGGTGTGACGATATTCTCTCCTCACGATTCGATTCAATTCACGCTACTGCGTTCACAATTTAATTTTCCCACACTTATCAATTTCACATTTGATAAAAAGACATTCCTTTGTTATTCATGATTTAAAGTGTAATTGTAAGCCGGATTCCCACAGAGAAGGGGATATGCACCTTTGAGAATGATTTATTCAGATTGTGCCTTCTGGGGCTCCAAAAATGTAATTGCATTAGAAGGTTTAATAAGAAAACATAATTGAACTCGACAATGCACAGCGTCCATTTTTTGCTTTTGCATATACAGTGGATTCCGGTTAATAGTACCAGCTGCTTATTCGAACCAAATCCTAAAGTACCGAATCAAATCCTATTATATACGTGTTATGTTATTTGCTTATTTGGACCAAAATTCCGCTTAATCGGACCAAAAGGACGTGAGAGCGAATAAGAAAAATAAGACATAAGTCGCCACCTAGCGATCAGCGATTTATAGAAGGATTTTTTTTTTATCCCTGGGAGAATTTATGCTTTTATCAAAGGTCAGGAAGTCCGAAAAGTTGTATTGACAAGAGCAAAACCAGAGGCAGGTGAACACGGCCACCACTTTCTTTCCCACAACGAAGCACCCAGTAGCCAGCAGCGTTGCTAAAGGATGCATCTGCATCTCCGATTTCAGTTTCGTTGAATTGAAGTCATGCGTGCAATACGTGCAAGGAATTCCATCAGAAGGCTTTAGTCAGTGAACGGTGTCTCCCCTGCCAAAATACCATGGCGGGACTTGACGTTAGCTAAAAAAAAAAATGCTTTTTTGGATAAGGTCAAGCTACAACCATCAAACGCTAGTCAGCGTCGGTTGGTGGAAATTATGGGTTTTGCAAAGATGACAATTGCGTGTTTCAATGAACAGTTGGTAAGTTGGTAAGCAACAGTAGTTTTTGTTTCTACGTTCGCTATATGTGTAAATCCCACAATAAAGGTTTAATAAACATTTAATATGTTACATAAATTATAGCACGTCCCGTCTTGTAACATAGGGCATTTTCAATCAATCAATCGGACCAGCCGGTTATTAGGACCAAAAAAAATCCTGTCCCGATGTGGTCCCATTAACCGGATTCTACTGTGTGTGTGATATATATATATATATATATATATATATATATAGTGGCAGAATCTGCAATCAGAATACATTCTAATTATAATTATTATCTAATTATCTAATTATCATCTCTCCTTGCTGACTCAGACGAAGAGGCATGAAAAGGCTTTAATGAACTGGGATTAACATATGTGCACTACAGTGGTAAGCACTGGGAGGAGGTTGATTATCACCTGGTGAGATGGATGCAACGACACTTGTCTAACACAACTACCATGAATGTCCACCTGTAATTGATGTGGACAATCTATGATGTCAGTACGTAGTACCTCGTATCTGTACTAGACAAGGTTTAATAGTTAATACGGAAAACACATTAATATACAATAGATTGTAATGTACAAACTGTACAGGTATGTGCATTACCTTATCAGAAATGCTGAAGACTCGCACCTCTGCGTATTCCATTTTCAGAATGGTGTTCTCAATCATGAACTTACTGCACAGATCACTATAGTAGGAGCTACGCATAGGGTCCACTTCCTGAGAGAGAAGGGTAGGATGAAAATCTAAACCATACTAAAGCATTCCCACTCATTAAAGCCAGCTTTTAAGCAAACTAGTGAACAGAATACTGTTATGTTATTATGGCATCAGATGCACTTCTCATTTGTTTAATTCAATTCATTTCTATGGCCAATCAGATCAGAACGGAACACCAAAGACGTTGCCAGTTTCCAACCAATTGCCTAAAAGACAACAAACCCAGTTATCATTCATGTTGTGTATTTATAAGCATTGTCTGGATGAAGTCAATCAGACAATAGTATGCAAATGAATGATAAAATACCTAAAGTGACCAAATTTGGTCACAATGGCAGTGTTGAGATTAGAGTGAGAATGACTGAATTGTAAATAGTGTAAATGTAAAACGACATAATTTATATAATGTTTTGTGTGTGTGTATGTGTGTGTGTACTGGGTAACTCAAAAGTCACCGGACACCCTTTTATTTAAGAAACAAAAAGGTAAAGCAACATATCTGAGTACCCCAGTAAGTAATAGCTGTGGGGTCTGTCTTTAAACTGGTCGGGAGACAGATGCCACCTGAGCTAAACCTTTCCACACTCTGCCCTTCCCAACCAATTTTGGAAGAGTTCATCAAAAGCATGCTGTTAATGCTAATCCAAGCAAGTACTTTAAGGTGTGCCTGAGGTTTGCTGGATGCACTAGATTGACTGGGCCTGGCACAGGTGCAAGATCAGA
>JAUZST010070508.1:0-21888 GCA_034779995.1 Parotocinclus haroldoi
TGATGAGGCGGCGTATGTTCTCCTGAGGGATCTCCTCCCAGACCTGGATTAAAGCATCAGTCAACTCCTGGACAGTCTGTGTTGCAACATGGCGTTGGTGGATAGAACGAGACATAATGTCCCAGATGTGTTTAATTGGATTCAGGTCTGGGAAACAGGCAGGCCAGTCCATTACATCAATGTCTTCATCATGCAGGAACTGCTGACACACTTCAGCCACATGTGGCCTAGCACTGTCATTGATCAGATTTATCAATCAAAGAGAAAATATTTCATCCAGTACCCAAATCTCCTTTGTGCTTTAAGTCCGTAACTTTCTTGAAAACTTCATGGCTGAAATGTATAACCTTTTAGTTTGAAATTTGTTGATTTTCAAATTGAGAGCAAAAATTCCTTGATAGCCACCTTAACAAATTTCCCTCAAATCTTGGAGCTATGAGTGAAGAACAAAGAGAATGTTTCCACTAAGACATCAGAACCATGGAACACAGATATAAAGGCAGATGGAACACTAACATGATGACAGACACAAAAGACTCATTTGTTCGCATACAAATATATTATTACATGCTATCGCTACTTCAGAACTTATTACCCTCAATATTTTGACCTATTTAAATCTTTAACAAAAATTCTTATTTGTGAACAAAATTGACATATTGCATATTGCAACACATTTAACTTAGGTAAAATAAGCAAACATAATTAGATCAGCAGAATTCATTTTTACAGCAAACTAGTCATGCATTTGCATTATAAACATGTCAAACTGGACGAGAGTGCCACAGATTGCCTGTTCAGTAGGGTGTATGGTCACCCAAGACTGCCAAAACACACTTACAGTTATGGGGCATGGGCAGTGTCAGATTGTCCAGCAGTTCTTGCGGGATCTTCTGCCACTAGTGCTCCAAGAGCAACTTCCAGCTCAAGTGTTGTGGGAGGTATTGAATGGCTTGTCAATCATCTTCCCAGTATATCACATGCATGTTCAATGGGATTTAGGTCTGGAGTCTTCACTGACACACACAAACACAAATTGCAGCTGCTTGGTCTTCACTGCACACCGCCTGGGTCTCACCCTCTGTGAGAACTTTGATTGGAACTTGGATCTCTGTGTCATTGGTCCCCTGGGTAACCTCTTGGATTCGAGAGCTTCTCCCTACAGTACATGAGGGCTAGGAAAAGGTTTGCATGTTACCACCATAAGAGGGTGTCTGGCATATGTTCTTGTACCGCTGCTGAGCTGAGCACTAATTAGTTCTAATTATTACCAGCTGCAGTGCACGCTATTTAAGCATGCCAAATGCCAGCGTGTATTGCATCGTCTTTTCAAAAGGCATGGATTGTAAATGGCAATTCTCTCCGTGTATCAGATTTGAAAGAAAGAATAAGAAAACGATTTAAGAATTAAAAAAGTAAACATTTGGAACAGTGAAATAAGAATGTGAACTGAAAGAAGAGCGTATTTCGTTCAGTTTAATAGCCAGCCTAGAAGATCTGGAGAGATATTGAAATAAAGGGTTATGGAGAGAGAGAACTAAATAGATCCTAAAAGGGCATGATTCCATTTGTGAATTTGTAATTTGTGGACCAACAAAATAATTAAGTCTGTATTCTCATCCAAATCAAACACCAAGGACCCAATGAAATGAAGCATTTTTATGCCACATGCACATGGGAATTTTGTCATCTTCCTCTTTCTTAGGTTCAAATGAGCTAAAGTCATTTCAGAGAACTTGCGTTTTCATAGCCTGGAGCACAAAAAGAGGAGATGAAAAATGGCTTTCCTTTTTATTACATTATTTTTGTATGTCCTCAGTAAGCCTAGTTCTGCTTTTACTCAGGATAATAGGATTCTCTCCCTTATCCGCATTCCGTATTATTGATTATTACCCCTTCATCTGTATAGCAAGACTAAAAGGTTCTTGAACGCACAATTCTTTGGTTTATGTGAGATGGGCAAAGTCCATGATCTCATTATTTATAGGTGCAAACTAATCAATAATAAAAGTGATTTATTCTCCAGGTGTTTCAGCTGCAAATTAAATGAATAGGGGAAATTAAATAGGGGAATCAGGGCTACTGCCAACTCAAAATATGAATTTTCACATATACTGTAACTTGACTGCTGTCTTTTCAAACCAGTCCAAAAAATATTTACTGATCATTAAAGCATCCATCAGCTCATCTGTCTCATTTTTGCTGCTCTCCTTCCTTTGCTGATGCCCTTCAGCTTGTTTCTGTTGACTCACTGTCAGCTTATCGATTCACACATCTCTACTAAACCCAAGAACATCCATTTGCAATTCTTCAGGCTTTTTATAGTTTATTTTATTTCTTAAACTTTTTTCAAGTTTCACACAAATGCCTAGAAACCCACACACGCACCCATGCACATGTGCGCGCGCACACACGCACACATAATAATTTAGAAATAAATGTATAATTGTCATATATTTATGGTAAGTATTTCTCAGTGTCTTTATTACAATACAAGCAGAAAATACAGGAAAATTGTATGCAATATTGAAGAATCTGCACCTGCAATCTACAGAGACAAATATGTAGTGCCATCTTCCCTTACACTTCAGCAATAGAAGCATCTGGCAGCTTCATTGGGATACCAATTTGATCCTTCTACAGTCCAAAAAAACTTGATAAAGATTGGTCTAGGGTAGCAACCAAAAAAAGGGGGGCAAGGGGAAAGTGTATGCTAAAACGCACAAAGCTCGGAATGAAGCGCTGTGGAAAAGCATGATAATTTCAATTGTCCTTTGTAAAGTCAAACAATGATTTCATTTTAGTAAGGGTTGCACTAGTTATAAGAAAGAGCAATAGCAAATAAATCAATTGATTAATATGGAAAAATCTAAGATATTTTATCATTGAAAAATAAATCAAGTCAATCTAGTGTATTTGTAATTGAATTTGCCATTATTCTTACGGTGTGTGTATAAATAAAAGTTCAACTATGTAGTTGAATTAGAATTGTCTATTAACAAACATATTTAACACGGTCTAAGACAGACTGCCACATTAATGCATATACATATCAATATTCTCTAATTATTTAAAAACTTCATAACTATGGAATTATTTACCCTGTTTGGCACTTACCAAATACCAAACTTACCATTACCAAGTCCATTATTCGAAGATGAAATCCTCTGCTGCTTGCCAAAAAAAAAATTACTTTGTAAGGCAAAAGGCAATTACTTTGCATTATTGCTGAATTATTAAAAGTTTTCTTGGATATGACTATTTGAAGTCAAATTAGCACGTGTATAAAGAGTGATGTTTATTTATGAATTATAAGTACATACCTTTGAGAAGGAGTTACACCAGTAGGTGCCAGGCACTGTAGTAAATATAATAAATGTGATTGGCCAGATCTTGTTCATTCGTTAATAGACTCACATTACTGTTACGATCGGGTATCCTGGGGAATCTCACAAGACCACTCCTGGTCTCTGCAAATCCCCAGGATCCCTACGAGGTTTTAAGTCGGAGCCCTAAATGCAGTATCCACAGACAGACCACAACAGAACGTGTCGAAAAAAAACCCCATTTAATAACAAAAACACATCAGGCATAACACAAGTGAAAAGGGTCCTACGTGAGAGTGCGGTACAGGCTACAGAGCCGAAAGTCCACATCTCCGGCGTGGGTACCGAGGGTCCGTACACAGCTCAGGTGCCTCATGTCCACACACTAACAGGATCCACATGAACGGCTTGTAGCTGGGAGTCCACAAATGTGATCGCCACACTTAAATAATCAAAATCGATTGCCATGGTGAATGAAAACAAGCGCCGTGAATGGCAAACTAAAGGAGCGGGGATAAATAATAAACCGCGGCGAAAAATGAAAACGGGTTCACGGCACGAGCCCTAACAATTACTGAAGATTTCAAAATGTTTTCAGATGGGTCATGCATATGATATTTTTTAGTAGCTCAGTAAGAGATGGCGTCTCTGCAGCAACCAAGGTAACAGAGAGTAGCGTTTTAAATTGGATTATATTTTTGATTTTCCTATATTCATGAAAAAATATGTATATCATATTTTAAATAGTCCTCTTTATTACGCATTATCAGAAGACTTAGAAGGGACTGACCACTGGTAGAGATAAAATTGTGTATTTGCACTGATGCAAAAGTACAAATAACAAGACACAATATGATGGTTTAAAAGGGACATAGTACCAACTGATTTCTCACAGGCATTACAGAGGAACTGTCACCTTTTTATTATTGCAGAAAAGTGTATTTGCATCCTGTTTGCATAGAGAGAAACAACTAATATTGATCAAACACTGAGATTTTAAATTGAGTGCATTTGTCAACTCAAAGTGCACAAACCAGATATTAGCTCTCAGCTGAAATGTTTGCTGATACCTCATGCTCTTAGTTGAGCTTTATTGTTGCTGTATACGTATTGAACGGAATGAGTATATTTACATTCAACACCTTGCTTTTTACACACTGAGAGCTATTTTACAAGCACCAGTGCATTGAATCAGAGGCTGAAGGTTTTAAAATCACATTCGATTAAGACACACAGTTGCAGGTTTAGTTCGCTTACATACAGCCATGACAAATAATTTGAAAATATGTGTAAAGAGGCACTGCAGGATATTTGATGGAGTTCCAACTAGTCATATAAAGGTCCATTCAGGAAGTGTTGGAAGTAGGATGGCAGGTTCTAATGCACTTGGAACATAAAACATTAAATGCTTTGAAAGCAGTGTCAAATGACTGCACTTTAGAAACAGTACACCATTACTAGCACTCTAGCATAGCAATACACGTAACATCTATATAAGAACTTGTGCCAATACAGATGCCACACCAGCAACTGAGTAGCACTATATTTTTAAGAAGCAGCCTATAAAACATCTGTAGAATAAATGTTGAAGAATGATATAGTACAGCAAGTTTCTTACTATCTGTATTTAGTTATTAGTATATTTGTGTAATTCAAATGTAATACAAGCTGTGAGAGTGTTAATGGCATTCATTTTTATTTGTTTATATCTACAGCTACAGTGTGTCCATAATCTTATCTGTCTTACACAAAGCACCCAGATAGAAATGTTAGATTGATTGCGGAAAGCCGCAAAAACTCAGCATGTAGATTGGTCTCTATGTCAATGATTACACAGTTGTGGAAAGTTGCTGGGGAGCCATCGCATGAGGCAGTCAGTGACCCTTAGTAGTAATATGAGGAAGACTCAATGGATATGTGAAGGACATATTGCAAGCATCTAACAGTTTGCAGTCAAACTGAAGACAAGCAGGCTAAGGACAGGGATTACTGGAACCATGACCTGTGGTCTGATGAGACCAAGATAAACGTATTTGGTTCAGATTGTGTCAAGCGTGTGTGGAGGCAATCAGATGAGGAGTACAAAGTCTGTCTTGATTACAGATAAGCACGGTGGTATCAATGTTATGGTTTGGGGGCTTCATGAGTGCTGCCAGCTGTGGGGAACTACAATTCAATGGGGGAACCATGAATGCTAACATGTACTGTAACATACTATTTTCACTTAGGGTTGTACTCACCTTTGTTGGCAGTAGTTTAGACATTAATAGCTATGTGTTATTAGAGTTAGAGAAGTACATCTAATTTACACTGTTATAAAAACTGTATACTGACTAATTTACCTTGTATTTAAGTGTTATATCTTCAGTGTCAAAAATGGGAGGCGTTCTCATTTTTGTGAGATATAGTACATATACCTAATTTTTCTATCTGGGTGCTTTTTCTTTTTGTCAGTAAGTGTACACTTAATTCACATCTGAAAGACATAAAACTAGTACAAGTAAACTGTTGTGACAGCTGCTGACAGAAAACAGGTTTTCAGTCTTGAAAGACATAATACCATAGTATTGTTTTACTTTCTCAGGGTCTCTTCTTTCTAATTTTAAGTAAGTGCTTGTCTTAATTAAAAAAAAAACATGTACAACGTATCTGAATTAACCAGGTATTTTTTCATAATCTGTATTTAGATACCAAACTTTGTTTTATTTCAATTCCATTTTTCCCACCATATGGGCATGATTAGCCTTCTTAGCTTCCACAATGTTAATTGGCATAGACAGAATAGACATCCTAAATGTGAAATCGCTGGTCTTTCTAAACCCAAACAAGTGTTTGTTGACTTCCTTGAGCATAATGATCAAAAAATTACAGTCTAGACTGTAAACCCATGCATCTCATAACTGAGAGAATATATAATGTTTTATCAGTGTTCTGGCTGACTGCCACACCATCTGGTGCAACTGAAGGGGAAAGTTGTAGGAAGTCCAAAACGATGTCACCCAAAATACTAGCAGTTAGGCTGGCTGGACAAAAGAAATCTGAGGCAGCTGTATAGAATTGCAGGGAAACCAATTGTTTCATTTACACAACAGTGCCAGATGGCAGAGTGGCTGGCCCAGGCACTGATGACATTACCAAAAATAACTAAATAATTAAAAATATATCAAATAAAGAAACACACACGCAGACGTGCGCGCACACACACACAAACACACACACACACACACACACACACACACACACACACACACACACACACACACACAAAGACATTTTATACCACTTTTGTCTTTTATTTTTTTCTAACTTGTGTATTTTTGTAGCAGGTCCTCCACAACTCCAGTGTCATAAACATTTTTCTGCTAAAAAGCTTAGTATAGGAAGAATATAGCTCAAGCAAGCAGATTGTTTTCGCGTGGTTGTGAAATTGATCGTGACATTTTGTCATTTAAACAAAAATCCAACTATGCTTCACCAGGTGTTTCCAACTATAGGTTGCTTATAAATAAACTTTGGATCAAGAACAAATGAAAGTTTAAAACTGTACATCACATTTCAGTTCCTACATGTATGAAGTGTTTTAGTTAGACTTGACTACGCCCAAGGTTGTTGTTCACTTCAGACTATTTTGGCACTCCAACTGAAATGAGACCTGAATCATATTGATGCTAATAGGTTTAAATAGTAAGATAAACTTGATTTTACATGCAGCCTCTTGCACTTCTCAGAAATCCAGAAACAGAACAACCTCCTCGTCACTCTGATAAAATAGCTTGGCAGGTTTTTTTTTGCAGTTTTTGACAGTTTGTGCTGTTAAAAAGTAGGTCAAACTTGACGGCAGTATATGCACATAAAGTTTTGCTAGCCGTTACATGGAAAATTTACATAAATTAAATGGAAGCGTCTCTGTTGTAAATATTTAATTTCAGTATAGAATTTGCAATCTAATATTTGCATGGCATGCATGAGACATGTTAAAATGAGGTGAAGTAAGTTCAAAAGATAGGAAGTGCCTTGGGCATATGGTTTAGAAGCCATGAAATATAAGTTATAGCAATTTTTAAGCCAAACCATGATGCACATTCCAATGTATCTGCTTTCTATTATTACATTGTTTAACCCTTCTTCTTACAGTATTATTAAAATTATGCAAAATTGTTTGTATCTGTTTGTACAATTAGCACTGCCTGAGAAACTTAACATACATACACTTTTAAATATCATTTTGTAAATAATCACCGCACGACATGTGCCATGTACTTTTTTTTGAGTGAAATGCACTAAACATTAAAACATTAAGAACTTTCATGGCATGTTCTTCTCAATAACTTTACATGTGACCTATGATATCTGGCCACCAGACATAAGCAGAAGATATTTTTAGTCATACATAAAAAGAATTGCAAAGTGGGGCCACCATGGAACAGACTTGTTTGTCTAGCTCGTTCCACAGATGAGCATTTCTGTGGACTACAATTTAACACTTTAAACTTTGTTTAATGGTCCACGCACAATTCTTGAACCATTTCTAAAGTATGTCAAGGGGTATTATCCTGATATTATTATTGAGAGAGGTCACTGTCATCAGGTAATGTTGTTGTCATGAAGGGGTGTACATGATCTGTAAAAATCTATAGATAAGTAGTAAATATACAAGTCATAAGATGTAAGGTTTTCCAGCAGAACTTTGCCAACAGTATCACAATATTATTTACTTCCACATGTCAGAGGTTTTAATGTTAAGGCTGATTATTGCTATTTTCAAATTTATAAAGTACATGTGATTAAAAAGGTTTAAATAGGTATTCAGAACATTTAGGTCTAGTTACTACTACTATTACAGTTACAAATGTGTTCAATTATTTTCCATTAGCCTGCAGGAGTTAAACTGGATCAAATCATGGCAAATGACCTACTGACAAAATTAAATGGGTGAAGTCTGAAAACTGTAATAGAATGATTGCATTATTAGTCAATGAATACCCCGCTGTGAATGCTCAACATTCCCACACACTCATATCTTTTGTGATGGGACTCTTTTGGCCAAAATGCATAAAAAGTCATTGGAACCCATTAGCTCTGAAATGAATTTTTTCTATGAACAATGAGAAAAACTTATAACAAGTATTATAAAAAAATGTATAATAGACACTATTTAACCGTTTCTGTCTTAGAATAGCTGATTTAATATTAAACCACTAGACTATTAAAATATACTTAGTATCTTAATAATGGCACTAAAGCAGCGAAGAGAGTCACGGACATGTGCCACCTCATTGGCAGAGAGCTTCAGACGATGGCGGAGCAGGCAGGAGAACAGGTCAAGTGGGCGCTCAGCGGACAGTGAGAGCCGGTTGACATGGTCACGTAAATCCATCAGTGCAAGAAAGGCACTGTCCTGCAATTAACTGTGCATATGGGTAGTCTAACTGTGCAAGCAACTCCTTGACACCATTATCGAAGTGCATGCTATATCTGAAAACCCTTAGGCTGTTGTTCTTCATCTACCCCAGGTTGACAGAGTCTGTGTCTATAAGAGTGTCTCATTGACACTTGGGAAATCTGTGATAATACGGCTCAAGTTTAGTTTGCTGCCAATCAGGGAGGACATTCTGCTTGACAGGCATAAACCAGCTCTCTGAATGGCTCCCTCCAAATGGGTATATGACTGCAAAAGGCCATTTTCAGCAACCTTTATTTGATTGTCCTAATTGTAACAATTTCGTTGGCACATTTGTAATCTGTCATAAACTAAGAATGAAAAATAAAGTAGTAGTGATTAATTTAGCTGGAATATTAAATTATAAAATTGTGTGTGTGTGTGTGTGTGTGTGTGTGTTTTGAATTATTTTTCAAGATACATGTTAGGGTATTTTTTTTAAGAATCACTGTCAATGACTGTCTAGATAAAAAGACAAACTCGAACAAAAACAGAAAAAGGACTGGGAGAACGGATATATCACAAGTGTATATAAATGTACAGATCCTTATCCTCTGCTCATGGTAAATGACAGCAAAGACACTACATGCTTGTCTCTTATATAGATATAGTAATACACTGTTTATATGTGTATGAGGGCCAATCATTGGGCACTGTTACTATACAATCTTTTATCATACCAAGTTTCAATTGTAACTTGTCATTTTGTCTATATGCAGCCCTTAAAGTATTACATCACACTTTTGCATTTAAAATGAAATATTACCTGTAACTTTTTGTTTTGCTCTCCAGTGCAAAGTTAACGGAAGTAGCTGCTTCCTTAAATATTAAGAGCAAAACACCACTGTTATCTGCAGAAAACTAATATTTGATATTGGCAAGTGAAACTAAAATGTTATAACTAAAACTGTACAGTGAATAAACCCCATTGAACTGTAAGGTTAGCAAAAATGTCCTCAATCCAATCACAAGCCAATCACATCAATTGAAAGAATTGCAAATGGCATACATTGAAACTTCCCCCTCATCTATTCATATCTAACATTTTGAGATTAATATACTTACATTAATATGTAACTAATATAACATTAATGTTTGTTATATATGGAATTGGCTAATTTAGACCGGAAATATAGTTGGGACAATAATTCTGATACTACAAGTGGGAATTCTTCTACATTTCACTCAAGTTAAATACAATGTGTTTTCCTTACAAAAAAAACAATAACAATTTGAGTGAAATCTTTGATACATTTCAAAATTGCAAAAAGTTTCAAACAAGCTTATTTACTAAGGGTCTCTGTCTTTTGGCAGCCACTGTACATCACCAAAGTATGTGATTCAGAACTTAAATCTAGCCAAATTCATGTTCATGTAGCATTATTAACCACTGACATATTTTTTATTAATTCTACAGGAAGCAGCTATCATTAACACAAGGCTCTGTTACTCATTCCAATCTTTAAATATAATCGAAAGAAAAAGTATTCCTTTGATGACTAGCAAATAGATTCTTTCACAGAATTAATACATTTAATAGCCTGCATGACAATCTGGAAAAAAAATTACTAAATAAATTTCAACAAAAAATATTTATTTCATCAACATGAGACTCTTGAGTGATATTGATGGATTAAATATTTAACTGACTAACTGATCATTTAACATACGCTGTAGATGCTTTACTGACAGAAATCACATTCACATGAAGAACATCAGGGATCTCCTGGGCCAATTATGTGTGTAACATATGGGACAACATTTTATTGCAAAACAACAAATTAAGTGACACAAGCTTGCTTGGCAAAATGGATTAGTAAAGAAGCAAAACTGGAACTTTTCAATAGCAGCGTTGTATATTGTACAGAGCAGAAACATCATATATCCTGCACAGAGTACGCCAATAAACCTGCCATAAATCTCATTAAAACCTGACGTTAAAAAATACAACTTAGGCAAAAGGAGCAAAAAGTATTTAAAGAGAAAAACAGGCAACCAAATGTGCTTTAATATCCAAACACAAATTCCACTTGATAAGGCAATAGATAATTGTTTTTGTTGAGTATGAAATGGTTTTAGTCATTGCCCATTGCAAAAAGGTACAAATTCAGAAGAAATGTTAACTATTAACCACCAAGAGAGCAATGCGCAAGTCTTTAACAAAGATTGACAATGGAGCAATATTTACAAAGCTGCCCACAAACCTTTCCGAAGCAATGTCACATTATGTTATGTTGAACATTTAAAACGACTGGAAAATTTAAAAACAGACATTTTGTCAGTCTTTTTTACCAATCCAATGTTAAATACAGATATACATCTCTCAATACAGGATTTAGGATATCAGATATAAAAGTAAATATGTGCCTTGGGTTTTCTCACTGCATGACCAGTTAATCACCATGAACATATCAGAGTTGAATCCTTCTTTAAGTTCCACAGAAAGGGGCGAGGACGCTGTGCTCTCTCTCTCTCACCATATTTCACTCAGAACCATAGCATGATCCAAGTCGCGTTAAATTCAGTTAGCATTCAGATGTTAGCACTATGTGTGCTCCTGTGTCAGTCAAAGAGTGGCAAGTTAAGAATGGCAAGTAGATAATAACATAAGACACCAATTTCCAAAATAATCCTTTGCCTATCTCTCTGCTTCGTCATACATATTTAGACACATTCAAGCAGGAAAGAATTATCCAAGCTAGGTGCAAAAAGAGACGTAAATACAAATCTGCCATTCATGCCTTGATATCTAGTTCATTCTCACTATACAAAGACTCTGTTAGGTACCTGTCTGTCTAGTGTTGAATATACAGATATACACTGCTCATTACAGGATTTTAATAATTTTTAACAGAGTTAAGCAATCCCGTTCAAGAAAGACTCTTGTATACCACTTGTTCAACTGGTCGAGTCGTTTGTCTCTCTGATTTACCTACCCACACACCCCAAAACAGGAGAGTTTATCTAAGCTAGCTGCACAGCTGGGTGAGTTCAGGTTTGGAGGAGTTTGGCAGCTTGGCACTAAAGCTGCGAAGAGAGTCATGGACATGTGCCACCTCACTGGCAGAGAGCTTCAGACGATGGCGGAGCAGGCAGGAGAACAGGTCAAGTGGGCGCTCAGCGGACAGTGAGAGCCGGTTGACGCGGTCACGTATATCCATCAGTGCAAGAAAGGCACTGTCCTGAGTTCCCTGTGCATATGGGTAGTCTAACTGTGCAATCAACTCCTTGACACCATCAGCATCAAAGTGCATGCTATAGCCGAAAACCCTCAGACTGTTGATCTTCATGTACCCCAGGTTGGCAGAGTCTGTGTCTAATGGCTCGTAGAAGAGTGTCTCATTGACACTTGGGTCATCTGTGATAATACGGCTGCGCAGGTAGATGTGTACCGTCTCAAAAAAGGATTTCCACTTGCTGCCCAGCACTAGTGTCCAATTGTAGCATGGTAGTGCAGAGTCAAGTTTAGTTCGCTGCCAGTCAGGGAAGTCATTCTGCTTGACAGGCATGAACCAGCTCTCTGAATGGCTCCCTCCAAATGGGTTGACGTAAATGGCGGGCACAGGCTCCAACGTGCTGTTGTGAGTGGTGCAGATCTGGAAAGAGATCCCCATGAGCATGTGCACCAGGTTGGATTTGTTTTTGTTGCTTTTCAGTGTGAGCAGCATGCGCTTGCGCCATGCTGGGTTGAACCAGCTGCCCAGACGTACATCGTTGCTGATGTAAATGGCACGCACCTCCAGACGGCCATCCAGACGCTGAAGAAGATGATGCACTTCAGCATCCACCATGTCTATGTCAAAGTTTACATAGTGGTCAAGGGAGAAGGCCACAGCAGGCTGGCAGGATCCAAGCTGAAGGAAACTGCCAGGCATGCAGGTACCACAGCGAGTGACATTGTCCTGGGCACAAGAGGAACACAGGGTGCCCTCGCCCACCTGACAAGGAACTGTACCCTGGCAGGAGCTTCCCTGGTCTGTAGGGCACAAGCAGTAACGTGCCTCCTCTGAGAAGGAGCCGAGGATTCCATGCTCGTTGCAATATAGCAGAGACTGGATTCTGTTCAGCCAGAAACCTAGTGGCCTATAAAACAGGATGATAGCAGTTAGTACAAAACAAACATTGAATAACCGAGCTTTGCCTTTTGCCATAAACTACAAGCCTAGTGTCTTGGTCAATGTCTACTAGCTATGTTATATCACTATAAAAGTTTTCAAAACATCTTTCTCACTGACTGGCAAGGAAATCAAGGCTGCTTTAACAAGACAACTCCAATTTCTTGGTTTGTAAAGTGCCTTCCATTCTCTGTACATGGCTATTAATGTAACAATGCATAAACCCAACACAGGTTAGATGTGTGTGATATTGAAACTAACTGCAAGCTGACATTATCGATTATGCCACTCTTTTGGTTCTGTGCGCACATGAAACATGCTAGTGCCACAGAATTTTTTTTTAATTGCATGACTGAAGTTAAAAATGACTAAAGACACTACACCATAAGACAAAATGAAAACCACCAGCATTGCAGTCTACTTCACTGAAGATGGTTTGGCTTTGAAAGGAAGGATGTTCAAAAGATGAGAATATGCTCATGTAATATGCAATACACCACAAAACACACTCAGGAAAATTTAGCAGAATCATTTAGTAAAAATGTGCCATACAACAACAAATACAGTACCTGGCAAGACATATCACATGCTGTCATCAGTTATATTGTGAAATATTTTGTATCGAATTTACGCAGTTGAGATGGGTTTAAAACTATGGAATCCAGTTGGAACATGCAACTGCCACACTGGCGGCAGCAGCAGCAGGGCCAGGTTTGAATCCAGGTCTCTGGCGTTATGAGACATCCATGCTAAAACTGTGGCACTGTGTCTCCTTAGTATATCTATTTGAATATTTTTATGCATTATCAAATCAACTCACAGGAGCATTTGGCTAAGTAAAGTCATTTATTTGGACTGCCACATCTGTGCAAAGTTTGATGATTAAATTGCTGTATATGTACTCTCTCCAGAGACATTTAATTAGAATTCTAAGTGATGTATATGCCATGACTTTCTGTTTGTCAGTGTCCACAGGAGCTGTATTTTCCTCAGAGCAGTGGCGTCGAACTGCATGCGGCTTGTCAAAGAGCAGCGAAAGTCTTCACAGCGATGGACGGTAACTACGACCTGTCACTCTTTTAGAGAACTTGATTATAGTGTGCACTTACAAGCCACATTGCACAAAGGTCTTCCCAATTTGACCTGCAGACAGGCTAAATAGTGCTGTCTTTCACAATAGCTCAGTCTTATCTCTCTCTACCCCTTTTTGTTCCCACATTCTGTGCTTCATGGTTTTGGCTTCAGCTGCCCACTCTAATGCCTCTAAGCCATGGTCTAAATAATCCATGTGATGTGGAGTACATTGAGTGGGCTCAATAAGCGCAGCATTTATCTAGGTCACAATCCTTTAAAGGTGGCTGTTAAATGGCTAGAAAAGTCAACATGTTGAGGTATATAGCTCAAAAGACATCGAATATTGTCCACTAGTTGTTTATCTTTGTAAGGAATCGATTGAGCTTATGCCCATGGAACTGAACATAAAACAAACTTTAATAGGCATTGAGTGTCAGATATGGCTTGTTAGGGTTTACTTTAGTATTTGGAACCATGGTTTTACATGTACGTTTCCAGAGAAAAGGGTGTTTTTGAGTAAATGGTTGGAGCAAAGGCTGATGATGCACCTGTGCTTCTTTGTAAGAGCCTGGCGTGTGCAGGATTTGAGCTTCAAAGGACTGAGTGAGACAAGTGAGGTATGTAATAGAAACCTGAATACAAGCAGGCTGGAAGAGATGACATCTGACTAGAAAACGACTGCTTGTGTTTGCATGAAACACTAATCTCAGTCACCTTTTACCTACACTGAGTGACCACTTTATTAGAGACACCTGCCCGTTTAAGATTGGAGCATCTATACATAGAAAATGCTACTCCTAAGAATAAAATCAAGTGAGCACCAGTTTCAATATGAATTCACATTAGAATGTGAAAATGTAACAATCTTTGTGACCTCAAATGGAACATGGCTGCTGGTGCGCAAATAACTGGGGATAGTAAAAACTACCAGCCTTGTGGGGTTTCTGTGCAACAGTATCTGGTGCTCTAGCTATAGTGTACGAATGCACAACTCAACACAACGGATGGGCTACAACACCAGGTGACCAGTGACCAGAGAACAAGAAAAGTACTAGAAAAGACTACAGAAGGTAAAATAACAAAAATACTGAGCAATGGGGAAAAAACATCAACTGGTCACATAAATCCAGATTTTTGTTATTCTGTATAAATCCAGGTTTTGGTCAGAATTTGTTGCAAGCATGAATCGATGAACCCTCCTGTCAAGTGTAAACAGTTCAGGCTGGTGGAGGTGAGGTAATGCCGGAGGAATTATTTCCTGTGACACAGGGTAATCTAATACCAGTGGATGAATGTTTGGACAGTGGGACACATACCTAAGAATTCAGCTAAGTTCATCCCTTCATTTCAGCAGATTTACCTATGGCAGAAGAACAAAGCACCATGCCATAGATCACATTGTTATGGATCAGTTCCAGGAACATTAGTGAAGTTTCCCTGGCTTTCACAGTCCACAGATCTTATTCCTATAGAGAATCTTTGGGGAAAGGGGCATAACGAGCTGTTCAAAGCATGTCAGTAACTTGTAATCTGCAATCAGTAATCTGATTTGCACCAACTGCCAGAAGCCATTCTCTCTGTCTGGTCAGTGTTCCAGCAGAACGATTTTAACACCTACTGGAATCTATGCAAGGGTGAACCACTGTGATTGTAAAGACCAAAGGATAAATATACTCTATAATAAAATGGCCATTTAGTGTAGGTATTTTAATGAACCCTGAGTATCATTATTGTACCTAGCCATAAATTAACTACATACAAAGTACGATATAATACACATACTGACAAAATGGTCAGAAATGTCTGGCCTATGGTTCTGCACAACATACTAAAGCCTCCCATGTTCCCCTTAGTAAATCATTCCATAGCAGAAGTCTTCATTCGCAACTGATAATGTACTATCTAAAATTAAAAACTACCCACTATTAGTGTAAGACTAATATTAAAAAATCAAATGACTTTCATAATTCACATTCTCCAGTTAGTCCCACTCACCAAAAAACAAAACAAAACATGGTAAATGCTTATGGTTTATTTTTCATGTTTTATTTCAACGTGTTGCATTATGTGAGCACCCCTGGTCTGTGCCACACTTCAGACATATTCAACCACAATTATGAAAGATGCTGCTAACACCTCAGGTCTATACACAGTATGGATGGTCAGCAACCTGGTCTGTAACCCATCTCTGGTGAAGTGAGTTTACAGTGGTGCAATAGTTGCGTACTTTTGGATGAGTGTCACTGTTCTGTCAACTCTCCTGGTTCGCTGGCTGCTTAATGTCTAACTCTCTCAGCTCACTGGCACCAATATGTCTCTTGAGTTTCACCACTGATCCTGGCCCTGTTAAGTCCAGCCCTTGTGGTTTAATGGTACTCAACAGGCTACTGACTTGTCAGCACTGTGAACCACAAGAGCTGGATTTAACAGCTGAATATTGAGGGTTAATAACAGAACCATGAGAACACTACTGAATCCTCATGTCATTAGAGGCTGGATATAAACCAGAGTTGATTAGCGGTAGAGTGCTGGTTCACCATGCTGAGCCTCACAAGTTAGAATACCACCCCTAGCAATGTGAAGTCCTCATGGTTCACTTGACAATATTTAGTCCAGATTTCTCAGTACAGTAGCACATGGTTTACTGATACTATTAAATCCCAGGCTTGTTTGCGTGCTAAACTAGTGAGCCTCAAAATGAGAGCTGGGTCTATCCCACTGGTGCGTTCCACTGGACGCCAACTTTGGCGTCCCACAAACCCCCTTTTAGTTGTTTTATATTATTTCCCCATTCTTATTATAAGTCGTGGGATATGCTTATCCCGCATACCTGGGTCCAGATCAAATCCACCACATCTCGTAAGGAATCAGGAGAAATTTTGATTGCACTGCATCAAGAATCACCATTAAAATAGCTGATATATCCACATGGGAAAGAGATTACTTTAGCAAACCTTTATCAAAACAACAATACAAAGTTACATTCACAAATTCCTCTTAAGGAGCCTTACGTTAACAATGTCCATAAGTGGCATTGACTTCTCTGGGCTCAAAGGCATCCAGGATGGACCATAATGCAGTGAAAATGTGCATTGTGATCAGGTGAATCAGAACAGACTGTCATTAGCAACCGGGGTTAGAGCCATGGTCTGCCATGGTATGGGGCTGTGTTATTGCCATGGGCAAAGGTCATTTACACTTCAGTAATAGCTGTATTAATTCAGAAAAGTACATTAAGATCTTAGAGCAACATGTGCTGCCTCCAAGGTGTCATCTGTTCATGTATTTTTGTACAAGACAATGCAAAACCACACGCTGCACACATTACAAAGGCATTGTGGGGAAAAACTGGGTAATGGCTAATGGACTGGCCTGCCTACAGTAATGACCTGTCCCCAGTAGAGAATGTGTGGAGAATTTTAAATCGACAAATGTGACTTAAAGTCTTAAACGTCGTAAAAGCTTTAATTTGTTGCAGGCCTGAAATGCAGGAAAGAATGCTTATTAATAAATTAAATTAAATTGACCATGCAAACCATGAAATATCTTATGTTCATACTGTGTGTAAATAAGTCAAAGTAAATGTGAGAAATTCTATTTATATAATATAAAATAAAATATATTTTATTTATTTTTCATACTGTCCCAAATGTTTAGGCAGGGTTGTATTGCTAACACTCCCTTCCCTTTGTCCCGTTCTCCCTTTGTCCATGTGGGTTTTCCGATTTCCTCCCAAAGTCTACATACATGCATTCAGTTAATTTATTATACTAAATTGGCCCAACCTGAGTGTATATTCAGTGGTCTTCTAATAATAATGTATACTATTTTATAATAATAATAATAATAATAATAATAATAATAATAATAATAATAATAATAATAATAATTAAAAAACAAAATCTGTTTTTGCAGAGAATCAGGACATGGTAGGCAGACTTGATGAATACTATCAGACTATAAGCCTTTCATAGTTTAACCCTAATAATGAAGAATGCCTATTCTAACAGCTAAATGTCAAAACTGATCAAGAACAGTTTACTACATCTGCTAGGGGCATTTCAGGATCTGATTATGATACATGTTCATTTATATAATGTTAGCAGATATTAATATGGTTGTTTTAGTAACACTAACCAAAACAAAAAAAATCATGCAACTATGTATTTGATTGTTTTCATGATGCCATTTGTTACCTTTCTCTGGGCAGGCTGATCTTTGGCTGTTTGGGACAGCGCTTACTGAGAGTGAACAGTTTGCGCACAATCTTGTGGGCTTTGCCGAGGATTAGTTTAGTGCTGGCTTCCAGCTGAGTCTGGCGTCTCTGTAAGGCTGCGTCTGAGCTCCAGAATTTCAGGATATCTGATGTATTCAAAAAGCGTTCGGTGGGTAGCTTCTTCAGAAAGGCCTTGAATTCATCTAAGGGGAAAAAGTATACATTGCATTAGGAGAAGGATATATATTGCATCACAAGCGTGAAGTTTTAATGTGTACACAGGAATGGAGTAAGCCTTCTTACTGTGAGCTCTGAAAGACTGAGCTGTAGCAATGTTACCCATGAATCATAAAGGATTCAGGACTGAGTCATCAGATGAGTGAACGTGGGTGGAGGGGAAGAGCTGCTGGTGACATTTCAGATAACACCCAGAATGTCTCGCAAGGAAATATATGGCTGGTTGTTCAAAGGGGGCATATGCTGAGTGAGAATGTCCTAGAAAAAAACTTCAACTCTAAGTATGTGATTGGCTCATACCCTTTTCCTTGCCTTCTATTTTTGAATGCAGATGAGAAAATAAGGTTGGTACTTTTTCAGGGCACAAAACACTGGTCTTGCTGGTAAAAGCGCAGGCATGAAAATCTTGAACAAGCAAGAACAGCAGCACTTCGGCGACAATATCAAATTGAAATGATTCTAATGCCAATTTTTAACTCTGATGAATGGTAAAGCTGGCACTAGCAGTCTGGATAATGACTGAAATAAAGACTGCTGTGCAGATGTGAAGGGTGAGAGATGGGCTAGCTCTAGGGGATTTCTTCAGGCTATTGTACATGAAGGGAGGGTGACTCCACTGAGCATCCTGCTATCCCAGGCAATTATAATGTGCAATGATCCTGTGTATGGCGGCAAGCCCACAGGCTCCCACCCCAATAACACTGAATCACTGCTGGATAACATTAAGGTTGGCTCAGAAGATTGTTTGAGCCCAGTTTAACCACTGCTCTACTCATCCTTGACAAGCTGCACTCTCTTTTACTCTGAGATGCGTCACTGCCCAATAAGCTAGAATTTCCTAATAATTATCCTCAGGCATGTTTTATGTTGTACCTTTACCTTTACCGCTATAGGAAAAGTAAATTCCACAATTCTTATCTATCATATATGCACACATATACATAATTGTATGGCTCAGGTTTTAACCACGGTTTTCATTCTCTGTCCCACTACTTAATTTCCATAAACAGTAAGAGAAAACAAAAAAAGACAAACACTAAGTTATTGTGAAATAAAACAACCCAACAAAAAAGCACCTGCAGGCAAATGTGTGAGGTGTTGCTTTCAGGGCGATATAGCATTTTGAATGCAAAAGTAATTTAAAAAATAGAAAAACAATCATATTATCAGTTCTACTTACCATATAGAAACATATGTTTCTGTAATTCTACAATCACAGACTGTAGCACATTTGTTCCTCTACATATGTTGTTGGTCCAATTCATACTGTTCTCTAATGGCCAGGACCCCCACATATCAGGTACTAATTAATTTTCAGCACTGCAGTGACACTGACATGGTGGTGGGGTGCTTGTTGTGCTGGTGATCAGAAACAGCAGTGCTGCTGGAGATTTAAAGATTCTGTTCACTAACTGTACAATATGTTAGACTTATCTACTATCTATTGTTGCTGTGTAGGCTATTTGGTTTAGTCCCTGGTTTAGTGTGTGTGTGCATTCTACACACACATGTGCCCCACTACATTCAGCTTGCAGACCCATAATTAAAACATCTTCCTGCAAGTCTGCCAGCAGCTCTGTATTAGAGAGCACTGACCTGGCTGTTTAGCAGGTCTAATAATGAAACACAGCCTTGGAAA
This sequence comes from Parotocinclus haroldoi, assembly GCA_034779995.1. Classification (NCBI taxonomy): domain Eukaryota; kingdom Metazoa; phylum Chordata; class Actinopteri; order Siluriformes; family Loricariidae; genus Parotocinclus; species Parotocinclus haroldoi. Next base: position 20,048 of record JAUZST010070508.1, read on the forward strand.
CACACTTGCTGTTACAAGTTTTAATCAATCTCTGTCCCAATCGCTGTTTTCGAGTTGAAAGTGGTCAGTATTTTATTTTCCAATCTCTACTCCCTTTATTCCTCCCTTTAGTGACTTGTCCTTTCATTTTCATCCTGCCCTCATCTCTCCTTTATCTCTGTCTACCTTGGCTTTCCTGCTGCAGAAAAATCTTAAGTATTCATAGCACATAAAATAAACGTGGACTGCACATCAGCCTCTTTGACTGCCAGTTTTAAATTTATTATTATATTATATTATATTATATTATATTATATTATATTATTATTATTTAGTTATGAAAAAACTCAAAATGTGTTAAAGATGAGGTAATATTAATGTAATTAATGAACACATTTGTGTCACTAAAGTAAATAATTCCAGACAAATGTGAATTGCAGCTTGATTGTGAGAAGACACAATCTTTTATTTATCTTTAAAGTCTTGCACCATACAGCTCAGTATACAAGCTCAGTGCACAACTGCATCCTGATATCTGAAGATGCCCAGTGTTCAAACCGGACCAACAGATAAGCAAGAGGGACTCGCATGTTGATTTAAGAGGTTAGTAAAGAGTAATAGATCTTTAATAAGGGCAGTGGCCAATTCACAGCAGCAATTAACCTGAGGCCTCTACAGGCCATCACAAAGAAAACAACAGTCAGAGTGTAGTATGTTAATAGTCTTTTGCACACTTAGCATTTTAAAGAAAACATTTTCATCTCTGGCTGCTTAGTATTCGTAGGTAACATGCTGCCGGCATGTAGCATTACAAAATATGACTTTTAAATTGGCATAATCCCTGAAAGGGGGATAAAGGATCTGAATACCAGCATCAGAAAACAATTCTGTAAAAACATACTGCTAGACTAGAAACAGAACACTAATGTTAAGCCCTATAAAAGCTAAAAATGCATCAACCCAAATATATACATTTCCATATAAAAATTACCTAAAGACACAGTGGAGGAAAAAAATATTTGATCCCTTGCTGATTTTGTAAGTTTGCCAACTTACAAAGATATGAAAAGTATTTTTTCTTTTTTCATTTTTTAATGGAAAGGTTTATTTCAACAGTGAGAGATAGAATATCTAAAAAAAAAATCCAGAAAATTACAACTTATAAAATATATACATTTATTTGCATTTTTCAATGAGAAATAAGTATTTGATCCCCTACCAAACATTAAGAGTTCTGGCTCCTACAGACCAGTTAGACACTCCTAATCAACTTTTTTACCTGCATTAAAGACAGCTGTCTTAAATTGTCACCTGTATGAAAGACACCTGTCCACAGACCTAATGAATCAGTCAGACTTCAACCTCTCCAACATGGGAATCAGATTTCTCTCCAACTGAGAAATCAGCCTAAAACTACACAGGGGTAATTTGTTAATAATCTTAAGGCAGCTGGGACTACAGACTAAGACTAAGAAAACCATTAGTAACACATTATGTCGTAATGTATTAAAGTTCCCATGCTCAAGAAGGCACATGTGCAGGCCTGTCCAAACACCTGGATGATTTTGAGAGTGTTTGGGAGAATGTGCTGTGGTCAGTTGAGACAAAAATCGAGCTCTCTGACATTAACTCAACTAACTGTGTTGGAGGAACCTCCTTCCCTCCGCCAGGACATTAAAAATGGCAAAACATACAGAGTAGAAAAGAGTAGCTTAAAAAGAAGCACATTAAATTGATGGTGTGGCCTAGCAAGTCTCTAGACCTTAATCCCATAGAAAACTTATCGAGGGAGCTGAAGGTCTGAGTTGCCAAGCGACAGCCTCAAAATCTTAATGATTTAGAGATGATCTGCAAAGAGGAGT
>JAUZST010070519.1:0-21887 GCA_034779995.1 Parotocinclus haroldoi
GCTATATAAATACATTTGACTGGACTTAATACAGTAAGTAGTTTAATAGTTTGAGTAAAATCAAATGAACAAGCAATTTAATAAAAATCATCAATTTCATTTGAATGCCTGAATATCAGTGTATCATTGATTTGTTACTAGGTGTTTTGTGACATGAAGACTAAAGGGGGAGGTTGGACGGTTCTTCAACATCGCTTTAATGGTTCAGTGGACTTCCACCGTAGCTGGAAAGAGTATAAAATGGTGAGTTTATGTACCAATAGTGTTTGACCCTAAACTGGTTAGCACTCAGCACTGATTTAAGCCTTTACTTCTGTTAAACTAAGCATGATTAACCATGCATTGATGTTGAGAAAAAAAAGATAGCAGGTTTGACCACGGAAATTTACACTGAAAACAAAAATGAGGGGATATTTCAAAATGTGTATGAAGCGGTTAAAAAAGAAGCATTTGATTTCATGTTATTAAACAAGACAATCAGAAAAGCAAATGAAAAATCTTAAAGCATTGTTCAATTATGCAAATGAGATGCAAACTCAATTACGGTAACTGAGTAGTAAGTGACATATTCATGAAGGTGAACAGAAGCATGTGAAACTGGACGCCAGTACCCCACTTGACTGTTCAGTAGGGTGTGCGGTCACATAAGACTGCCAAAACACACTGACAGTGATGGGCTATGGACAGGATCAACTTGTCCAGCAGTTCTTGTGGGATCCTATTCATATTCATTTTGAAATATCCCCTAGGTTTGAGCAGTGCATATGGAGAGTCCCTTCCATGAGCAAGCAGCTTATTTTAATCATCCTCAGCACTGCATTGACACTGATGTGGTGGTGTTTTGTTTGTACGGCAGTGCGAATGGAGTTTTTAAGCACGATGTTCACTCACTGCATTCTCTATTAGACACATCTACCATATTGCCCTTGCAGTCAGAGATACTAAAATCCTTCAGGGCTCACAGGACACTGATGGCTGGACATTTTGTTAGGTGATTATGGCCAGTGTTGTGGCCCAATTAAGAGCCAATGCGTTGGAAAAAAATCTATCACTGTTATTATGAATGGACTACAGTAATAACGATTTATGGTAAGTAAAAAAAAATTATATATATGCAACTTCTTGAAAATAATGCTCTGATTTAATTAGCCATGGATCAGGTTAAAGCTAGTGACCTGTACCTACAATATAAAGATGATGTCCAATCCTTAGAGTCTGCATCATATATGCAACATTATTAGGCTTTAATGAGGCACCAGTGGTAATATGTCTTGTCTGCTTCAGTAGATAAATTACCACGGCTAATCTGGGAATACACAGCTCACTACAGGATTTGAATAGCAAAAGAGGTTTCTTTCAGTTTGCATTTCATTTGTAATACTTATAATAATAATGAATAATAAGTACTTGGCCTGAGTGGAACCATGGGATTAGAGCATTCTGCTAAATGATTAACAATCTGTGTGCTGAGGTGCTGGATCTAAAATGATGAACAATGCTTAAATAACACTAAGTAAATGTTCCACTGACTGACCTAGCCATACACAAACATGGCATGCCATGTGGTCCATGTGGGGTATCCATGGAAATGTCCAGCATGGATGTCTTTAGAAAAGTGATGAAAAAAAAACTCACGGTTCATGTGTTACCTAGGGATTTGGAGACCCCTTTGGAGAATATTGGTTGGGAAACGATTTCATCCATTTGCTCACCACATCCCGGGACTACACTCTCTACGTCCAACTCAAAGATGGCGAGGGAAACCAGGTTTACTCACAGTATGACCGGTTCTACATTGATGGAGAGGAGAAAAAATATAGGTATGTAGATATGTAGAAAAATGCTTGTTTTTTCTACAGTACACCCCAATGATGTTGTGGAGGATATATATTGTAACAAAAGGCAGAATTTGCTAAATGTGTATTCATTGTTGTCTTTCAACACTAAGAGACATGTATGCCACATCCATGAAACAAAAGTGGACTATACTTCATTACACATGGATAAATAACAGCTCTACCATCAGGTTCATAAATCAAAATGATGAGCATTGAGTAGGGCAGAAAGACTTTTCTCAAAAGCCCCGTTCCAGTCAAGGTGACAAACATGCCTGCTGCGGGGACTATGGACCAGAAGGACCAGGATTCAAAAACCATCTCTTCCACAGTTGGATCCCTGAGCAAGGCCCTTAGCTCATAATTGCTTGGATTGTAAGACTATGTTAATTGTACTACGCCCTGGATAAGGGCACCTGCTAAATAACATAAATGTAAATGTAAATGCTGGACTGAGATCAAGCAACTAATTGTGCTAATCAAGGTGGTCAAACAAATTTCACCCTCTGAAATTTTCCCACAGCTTCCTCCCAATTTCCCGTTGATATACCCTGCTGCAAGCCAATCCCTCCTTCCAGGGAATAGAGCTATAGGCCAGCGTATGACTCCCATTAAGTGAGAGCAGACTGCTGGCAGAACTGACAGTTCTAGAACTTTTTAAGTGTGAGGGCCAGGCAGGGCCAGTGGATACGTTAGAAGGGCCAATTACTTGCTACCTGAATGTGCACTGCATTTTTTAAGAGGATGGTGCTTGCATAGTACTAAAGTAGACCTTTCATCTCCAGTGTGCATGCTCAGGGTTTCCGTGGTACAGCAGGTCGCACCAGCAGCTTAACCCAATCCAGCACTATGTTCAGCACAAAGGACCAGGACAACGACCGTTGCAGCTGCAAATGTGCCCAGATGGCCTCGGGGGGTAAGTATTTGAGCATGCACCTCATTCTGACACTTCTAGGTCATTTCATTGTAGTTACGCTGTTTATTTCTTAAACCATCAAAACTTTTTCATTAGTAAAGCCATGTTACTTTATTGTGACACAGATTTCTGTCTCCATGGTAACTGATGAAATTCAGTTAGGCTCTGACAGAATACCCTTTTAACATACAATAGTAATAATAACAAATACACACTCAGTTTTTGCATGTTTATACTTCAGTCAGTTACTTCAGTTAGTTAGTTATTCATTCCTCAACTAATGTCTGTCCTCTTATGTAGGATGGTGGTTTGAAGCCTGTGGTCCATCCAACTTAAATGGTATTTACTATAGTGGAACGTCCAATGTTATGCGCTACAATGGAATCAAGTGGTACTACTGGAAAGGGCCAAGCTTGGTGGTAACCACTACCACTATGATGGTGCGTCCTGGGGATTTCTGAGTGTAGTAGCAAGAAAATTGCCAGGATTCTATGGAGAGCTTAATCCTCACAATGAAGTAAGATCTACGATGTTCATTTGGGTTTAGCTGGACTTCTAAACACTGTAGGTGTTAATGCAACGTTGAGGATTTAGCCATGCACACTGGGCTCAAGTTCAAACACCTACTGAAACAGCTGAGATGCGTGCATTTTATGGATGTTTGGAGTTTGTGAAGTAAGCCGTCTTACTTGCTCTGGTCTGGTAAAAAGGACACTGCTGCCCCTGCAGAGGTGAAGAACAAAGACTGGTACATTTTATTGTGTTTGCTTGAGTTCTTTAGTTAAGAACTGTGCTCAGAATACCTTGTTTACAACCCCAAATCAAAAAAGTTGGAGAAACAGTGTTTGCTACATTGACTTTTATTTCATTGCATATAGTATGAACTCCAATAATGCTATTTCTTGGTTTGTCTGGTCAACATCGTTTCATTTTTTAATAAACATTCATTCCTTTCACTCTTATTTCAGGACTGCAGCACATTTGCAGAATTTACCACTTTGTAATGTTGCTGTTCTTTCTCACAAAGCATAAAAGACATTTTGGTATAGAGGATGTTTCCGGTGTTATTGGGTCCCATTCTTTCCGTAAACGCTTCTTAAGATATGTATTTTTCGATTTCAAAATGCTCAACACATTGTCTGTTGGGGACAGGTCAGGTCTGCAAGCAGGCCAGTCCAGTACCTGTACCCTCATTGTCCACAGCTTTGCCTTTTTAATGTGAAGTGAAATGTAATGTGTAATGTAAAATCTGTGCACTTTTCCACATTAATGCTGCCATCACATAAGTGTACATTACCTTAAATGGGACACTGACATAACCCATGACAGACACTTTCTTTTTGACTTGTTGCTGACACTTGTCTGGATCCTTTTGGTATTTCGTCCAGAGCACACAGCATCCATTTCTTTCAACAAAAGATGTGGAATACTGATTCATTTGACCACAATTCACGTTTACGCTGTGTGATGGTTCATTCCTAGATGCCTCCAAGCCCAGAGAAATTGACACTGCTTCTATCCATGGTAAGCATAATACTTTCTTTGGTCCATTAAAGTTGACGTGGTATTTCTGAATGTAACTTCTTAATGTAGAAAACGGTTTTCCAAAGCAATCCCCTGCTCATGTGGTTGCATTAGCTATTGTTGAATGACTGTTCTTAGCGTAGTGCGGTCTGAGGGAGCAGAAATCATTTTAAAATCATATCATTATTATTGTTTTTTACCTCATTACTAACCCTAACTAACCCCAGTCCCAACCTTTTTGTGGCATGTGCTGCAGGACTTGGATAATGGATATTTATTAACAACTATAATTAAGTTGATAGACAAAAATGGGGGTTCATGCCGCCTGCAATGAAATAAACAATATACAAATGTGAGAACCACTGCTTTTTTGTTTTGTTTTGTGTTGTTTTAAGCTGCATTTCCCACCATTTTCTGATTTGGTGTTGTAATACATAATTCACTCTGCATTCATCTGCCCACTGCACCTCTCTATCCTTTTGAGATACTACCTTCTGAATCCCTATAAAGGTTTGAGAAAGAATACTCCTGTAAAAATGTATGAGATGCCACAATTTTTGTATGTTTTACAAGCATATTATTTACCATAAAACTGTACGTTTGTAATAAAAAGTCACATAAAATCGACTGTCGGGTGTCGGTGCAGGAGACGTGAACGCGCTATGCCAGCATTTCTGAATGCGCCCTCTGTTCATGGTGTTGTTAGTGCAGCGTTCTTGGCCTAATGCAGCATTGTGGTTGATTGACCATCCATGCAGGGTGTTAAGAGGGTCAGTATTGACCCTGCGACCAAGCCAATTTCTTGATGAATCATCCAATAAAGTCTGGTTGCATGGCTACCATTAAATCCATCAGTGAAGCTAGCCCTCTCTCATTGCTGACCTGTGTTCACACTTTGCACTTAGCAATGCATCTGCCATCATGATTTAATGCTCAGCCCAAAAACAATATTCATTCACAGCTGCTGGATTTGTAAAAGAGGAGAAATCCTTCTCCTCATGACCTCACATCCCTTTTTATATGCACAGCACCCGATCACAAATGTGTTTAGGTGGAAAAAATGCATAGGTCATAACAATCATTTACCAGGAACTTACTGTGATTTACTGCTGCCGGTGCAGATTATGCAAAACAAAGACGTAGTGCTTTGAATATCATGTGAGCACATTTATATGCACACCACACCAAGCTGCTCAAACAGCTTTATTATGAATCCACCAGCTGCCTGTGCTGTATCAGTGCTCAGGGAGAGGGATCTATCAAGTTGGGTTTTATGAAGAGTTCTGCAGCGCTGACCGGCTGTCAAGCCCCGGCCTTGTACCGGGCTGTGGATCTCTCCTTTACATCCTTCTTGGAGCAAGTCCAAGCTGGTTCAGTACGTAGATGAGTTGCCTTACACCAATAGGGGAGGTTCTGCTCTAGTAGAGCTTTAGAGTGAATCCATGAATTTATCATCTCTTTGAGCAAGTGGAAGGAGAAATTGAGAGTGATGAGGGAGGGGCATGCATCCAACACGCATAAATCTCTGCTGAAGCTCTTTTTCGCATGGCAGACTTCACGGGGGCAGGAAGGACAGGTGAAGTCAGGGACAGAACATAATGAAACCAGGAGACAGAGTGTTCCTGTTGATTCAGCAGAGTGAAACCTATCGAAGACACAGGAGAACCGAACAGTGCACAAATGGAAGCAGAAGATGCCTTGTGATTTTTGGTCTCTCTTTGGATTTTCTTTTTTGGTCATTTGTAGAGAGAACATTTTGCTCTGACTTAAGAGGCTTATTTATTTAAGCCTTTAAGTTTAGATACTCGATTTTCCATCAGCAGGGGGCAGTGCATGCACAACAAAGTCAGAAAAAGGTTGTGCTTAAAAACTTTTTTTTCCTGAATGAAAACAAGCAAAGTAGCTGGGATCTGCTGTTATTACTAACTTGGCTTTTATAGGCTTGGTATAGCTCAAATTTCTTGTCCCAGATCCTCAACACCTGTTATTACTGTTATAGTTTATTACTGTTCTTATGTTCCACTATACATACATTATATGACTTTAGCATATCTTATCATCTGACCAAATCCATGGGCGTCATATTTTAGACACTCTCCCTTTTGTTATTTTAGAGATGCTATATTGACTATATATAATTTCTTAGTCTCTAAATCATAAAGAGAAAAATACAGTAAAGTACTATTCTTGACTATGGCATGGAGGTCCAGGGTCCAAGGTTCAAACCCCAACACTGCTGCCATTGTTGGGCCCTTAATTGCTTAATCAGTCATTGCTTATATTGAATATATAATTGACTGTAAAATTATTTCAGTTGTAAGTTACTCTGGATAAAAAAAATACTAATTGTATATGCCGCACTGTTGGTGTTCCCATTCATCCCATAGGGTCAAGACTATTTGCAGACCAGTAGTAGAAGTTCTTCCACATCAAGAGTCTTACATGCATTTACTTAGCAGATGCTCTTATTAAGAGAAACTTAGAGCTGAAACAACTTACAATGTACATTGCAAGACATTATGGGATAAGGGCCTTGCTCAAGGGCCCAGATTAGTGGTGCTGGGGTTTCTAAACAATGGCCTTTCTGATCAATAGTACAGTTCGTTAAGTGGGATGATAGCATTAGTAATAAATAAGCTATATTTGATAACCAGTTGCACTTCTCTGCTCATATTTGTTCTGCTCTACTTGCTCTACAGCATTAGGACAATTCGACCCTGCCTTTCCCAGAAAGACATCTAGATGCTTGTTCAGCCTCTTGTTATATCAGAGGTAGATTACTGCAATGCATGTTTGGTTGGTCTTCTGATCTGTACAATCAGACCCCTGCAACTCATTCAGAATGCAGCGGCTTGTCTAGTTTTCAATCTCGCCAGGTTTTCTCATGTCACCCCACGGCTGCATTCACTTTCCTGGCTCCCTGTAGCCACATCGATTTAAAACCCTGACGCTGGTCTACAAAGCCAAAAATGGGCCAGAACCTTCTTACCTAAAGGTTCTATACCAACCACGTTCTGTGCCTGGTACCCTCAGAGACAGGAGATTGGCTCAATTGAAACGCCACATAAGACAAGCATTAAGACTGTCTTCAGGCAGCGACTAAAAACTAAGATAAAGTGGATCCTGTTGTCTATTGTTGTACTTTAACATATATTTAAACTACGGTTAATGACCTGAACACATTTGACCAAAACAGTAATTCTCCCTCTCATTATTATTCTTAATTCATGTCAATGAAAAAGCAGGTCAATGAAAAAAATACATTAAGACAAAAGTGTGATCGCTCAACTACCAAAATAAAATTGGAATAGCACCGTCCTACCTAAAGTCTCTAATCAAATCACTGCTCTAGATAAAGACGTCTGCTAAATGCCGTAACTGTATAAAATATGAAAAGAAAATGTAAATCTAAAATTGTAAAAGACAATCTGCAAAATATGTCAGAAGTCGGTTGTCATAAAGGTCGTCTTAACACACTTGTTTCACTGTCTGAGAACTAACCACTGTGGATAATATAAAGATTATGATAAACTTCAGGAGTTAGCTGTCCATGAATGGCTTAAACCAGCTAAAATAACAGCACAAAATCACACTCAGCAAACATTGTCAGAATCATTCTGCAAAAAAAGTGCCTTACGACAAGTACATCACGAAAGACCTGGTGTCGATCAGGGGGTTCTTAATCAACTAATGTTCTAAAATACTTTAGGCCCTAACTAGAGCCAAAGCTTTGTCTAATTCTCACTATCACAAATACACAGTAATCATACTTCTTTCAATGTCACACAACCCTAGTAACCAGGCACGCTCAACATCTTCATGGATCACTTCATGAAAAGCCTTGCATTAAAAACATAAGGCCTCAACAGTGTTGTTGCTTGGTTTGTTTTGTTTTCTGCACAATAGGTGAATGTAACAATTCCATGTTTATTTAACTGCACTGGGTACAATTAAAGCGCTCACCAGCAACAGGCGTAGAAAAGCTCATTATTGTTTAAAAAGCCAGCAAGCAAGTTGTTGCAAACACACAATAAACACACAGATGACAGTAAAATTACAGTCATCTGTCAAAATTGCATAGGTGCCTGTATAATGTATAATGAACACATTTGCACTTCAAACCACAGGGTCGTTCCCACACGGTGCTGTGGGTGCTGTCTGATCTTGAGCTTGTAGGCAAAGCATCAGCCCAGCTTTCAAATTGACTGAGCAGATAACTAGAATGTGCTGTGGCATTCAGTGTGTCATCATGGAGCTAAAGCCTTCATTGCTTGTATCAGCCTAATTGTCCTATTCATCTACACAGTTACGTTCCATACCTGTTTCCTTTATAAATAGTAGCACAGAGTGGGATTGACAGCAAACGTCCAAATCACAAACATGCATTAATGAACAGTTCACACATAACCCTAGTTCACTGTATATTCATAAGTATTCTCATTATAGATGCACAGAATTGGACTGTCATAGCAGTGACAGGTTCTTCCCACAGAGAATGCTTAAAGAACAAAGATGCTGCGATGCAATCCTGACTGTAGAAAGCTTTCTGTTCCTTTACTATCTGTACTCTTCGAATTTGGATAGCAACCATAATTTAAAAATAGAATTCAAGTAGAATTTCTAAAGACTAGCCCTGGCCTAGATCTTATGATGAATGTTTAATTCTAATAGGAGATCAGACTTAATGACTTTAATTATGCATTAACCTCCTTACAAACTCTCATTTGTAACGTTCCCATCATCATATATACAGCTATATTAGGGAAGCTGTGTTGACGTGACCTGCAGTATTAATTCACCACTTATCTGTTATACAGGATATGAACAAAACAAGGTCGCCGCCAACTTATCAAGTTACTTATTAAGTGCTGAGAAGTTTGGTTAAAATGTGAAGTCTTAATGAAATTAAAAGGGTTTGCTTTTCACAGTGTCAATATTGTCAGAAAATATATATAAGTGATTTTACAGGATTCCATATTCATTTACAATTCAGGTATTTAGCATACGCCCTTATCCAGAGCGAATTACAACTGATGCAGTCTTACAATCCAAGCAGTTGTGGGTTAAGGGTTTTGCTCCAGGACCCAACTGTGGCAGAGGTGGGATTTGAACCATGAAACTTCTGGTCCAGAGTCCAGTACCTTATCCGCTAAGTATATATCGCCAGATGTTGTAGCCATAAACAGTGGATCATCTCAACAGACAATCAATGCTCTGAATCTACAAGCAGAGGTGGAAGTTAAAGAGCGGAAGTCGAGAGACTGTTCTAAACCGAGACGTTTTGTGCAATTTATTCATGCTTGTGTGGATGATGTAGTTATTTATATGGAACAAGCTGTAAATGGTGTTCATAAGCTCTACTGTTAGTAGTACTCCGTTGTTTGTCCCTCCCACTACCTGTATATTCGCTTTTACATAGAACTATACTACTCACAAAAATTCACATAATGCATTTTTTGAGTCTGTTTCATCTGGCTGATCTTTCATGCTGTTGGTAATACTGTCTATTCAAACACAAGTATTAGGTTCATCATACTACCCCCTTTCCTCAACACAGGGTCCTAACAGTACGTTACTGTATCTTCTATTCCATCTATTGAAAATGCTGTGGCATTAAAGATCCGTGAAGATGGTAGTGTTCAACTTCTGCCTGTTTTCAAAGGTATCTATGACACATTAAAAACAGTTTTCTTGTAAAGATTTCCTTTATATTTGCAATACAGTGCCATAAAAAAGACTATACGACTATGGTAATGTCCATATGTCCAATTTAAACACTAGATTTACACATCAATAAATGTTTATGGGAAAGTCAGTGTTATTTAGATCTGTATTTTATCCATGTCACCACAAACCGTCAAAATAAAGACGTTCTGAAGGAAAGGGTGATCTTACAACTTAATATGTGTTTAATGTTATTATTATGGACTGATCCTCCGCCATGAGACAATGGAAGATAAGAGAGAAAGTAAATACTAGTGAAGTCCTTTTTTCATTCTCCCTTGCATGATCCTCTATTGCTTACAAGCTACATAAAGATGACAACTACAATTGTATTCTAATTCACTAACTTGTTTATTGAGTAGATCAGCTAATTTGGCTGCATGCCTGCTGTTAAATGAAAAGTATTGTCAACAGTACAGTAAATCCATAGATATACAATGGATCATGCCGATCATGCTAATTAAAATGTAGCGTATGAAAGAACATGAGACAGAACAGAGGCTCGGCTTACTATGATTAGCATGAGCGCTGACATTTATAACACTGGAGAAGAAAACCAATGCAATTATAACTTATAAGGTAAACTTGAATTACCATTACTTCATTAAGCATGGCAAATCACACATTTGTAATCCATCATGAAGCCGCAATTAAAATAATTGCTGCTTTGACATTTCAAGGTTTTACTTTTCTGTGTCTTTAGGGATTCAAATAACGGCACCATAATCGTTTTACATTTATCGAAAACAAGTTTTTTAAGAGTATATTAAAACCACATGTAAAAATTCTTGTCTTTGTTTTCCGTTAAATATTTTCCCTTGAAATAGCAAAGTGCATCCAACGGGTAATTTCTGGGCACTTCTACTTCAGGGTTGACAAATGGAAATGTGGACTGCTGCACTTCAGCACTATGGGGCTGTTATTACTATAGATTACTGCATGTTTGTGGCATGGGAGACCTGCTAATGACCACTGTTGGGGCCCATGTCGCCCAGCTGATGATTTATATGACTAGAGTTAAATAGTTTAGGAAACCTATTTTGCAGACAGCTGTGCCAGTCCTTATGGTCTGCTAGAAAAAAGACAGATTAAATTAAAAATGTTTATGTTATTTGAAGCATGTCATTGCTGGTAGTTAATCGGACATTACTATAGCCATACTCTTTTTATGCTGCTTTAGTTTAAATATAAAGAGCATTTTCACAAGAAAAACGCATTGATAGGGAGTACTATGAACAACATAGAATATCAGTGAATGTGAATCATTTTAATTATAGCTAGGAGGGAATGTGCAGGTAGTGGGGGACAAAAAAGGAGTGCTATTCACAATAGGACAGGACCAAAAAGATATAAACACTATTTTATCGTGTATCTCTGATACACACACACTCTCTCACACACAAGAACCAGCCCAAGAGGTACTTGGCCCAAAAGTGCCCAGAAGTAGCAAATTGGTTCTCAAAAATAAAAATCAATAATAAATAAATTAATTTATTTTAAAAAAACAAGCAGCTACTACAATGTGAGAGAGTGTTGACTTCAGTTATTATTAATCAGTTATTAAATAACAATAATAATAATAATAATAATAATAATAATAATAATAATAATAATAATAATCAACTTGCAATTAGAAAATAAATAAAAAAACAACTTACAGGAATATTGGAGAGAGAGAGGGGCAAAAGTTGACCCCAAAACCTGCAGCTATCAAAATTTATAAGCACAGTACAGGAAGAAGACCTGGAAACAGTGACATGAATGATGAATGTTCCACTGCTCATTGATCCACAGCACTGACTGTTTATTTCCTACATGCACACTTTTATTTTCTATTATAATTGTAAAAACCTGTGTTAATAAAGTGAACAGAGATTTGAAGGTCAATAAAAGGCTGGGTTAGTCTAATGCAAAAGATTGAGCACCCTGGTTCAAATGACTAGTTCTGCTAATTTGCAGAACTAACAAAAATAACGTAATATATACTTTGCAGGGTGCAAACTTCACCATAAAAAAATTTCCAATTTGTGTGAATAACAATCTGTGAAAAAGTATGGTCTTGGCTAGTAATTGGCTTGTTTACTGTTCATTAAAATATACAGAAAAATGTCACGCTTGTTCCATGTAGAGAACATTTTAACTTTTTTCATTTCAAAATGCAATTGCAGTGTCTTTGCTCCAAACTTTTGCACAAGACTGCAGCTTGGTTACATTTAGATTACATCTAAAATGTAGCTTTAATGATATCATTGCCAAACTTTGTCTTGTGACGTCTCTAAAGAACTGGCATCTCCCCTCTTTCCCATCCCACTGACTTGACAAAATACTATCATGACTAATCTCCCATATTAGTATCATTATTGCTAGTACAGTCACTGATTCAGCACATATTGTCCTAAAAAGCTTATTAATTGTATATGGTATATTGTATATCTTGTTTTCTTTAACTTGCATAATTTGTTGAGATAGGTAGACCCACGTCCTGGAGCATAACAGCTAGATTTTTGGCCAGATCCTGAATACAGCGACACAGAAAGACATTTTTTTACTTAACAAAGCCAAAAAGATGTCAAGAAGAGTCCATGAAGACAGAGCATCCGTTTCTTTAATTTGGAAGAATAGTAAGGTGGAGTAAAAATAAATTCTCTTAACTGTGCATATCTAGGCTGCTGAATAATTAGTGATAGACTTAAGTTAAACATTTACAAAAAAGCTGTTTAATACATTCAGAAAGAAAATCATATCATGACCCATCCATTTTGGGAACCCACCAAGGGGTAATGCCCCCCCAACTGCTTTATGTGACACATTTCTTTACACTGTCATAATATCTTCATAACATACTTGTCGTTAGTTGCAGTTCAAAGCTCAGTTCAAAGCCTAACCTTGACTGTGAGTTGAGTCGGCAGACAGTAAAGTACAGCTCACATGCTCTCTGGAATAGGCTTATAAATGACTTTGTTAACAAGACTTGACAGTTCCTGGATCTGGAACCTAATGAACTAATAATTGCCTAATGACTTAAACCTTACAGAGCTTGGGAATTTTAGATGCTTAAATGTCAGTATCTATAGACCACACAGGCACTTGCTATTTATCCTTTATGCATATGTGCTTGCTAATTTGGAAACTCTCACCACAGCAGGATGAAGCTCTATTGTTCTATTTTTACATTTTGGTTTCCATCTACTAAGCTCTTCAGAAGTCAGCCCTGGTGGATTCAGACAAACAGAAATGTGTTCAGTGTGTTTAGAAATGTCAGTTCGTTTGGAGCAAACCGCAGCATAGTGGCTTAGAAAGGAATTTGGATTTGCTTGACTGCATATAAAAGGGTAAAATCGAACCTGGGCGTGCTTCAGTATAGTGTTTCATTTTACGCTGCGTACAAATTCATGCCTTTTTCTTCACTTTCACACTCCTCACATGCGCATACTTCTTGATTTCTTTTGTTTCACACTTGGTTTCGCAGTGTTTTTTTAAGGGAGAGAGATTCCCCATCTTTGCCAACTGAAAATGCAATGTTTTTAAAGTAGTGACACCAAAAGTCGTTTTCTGTATGCATGTATTCTGTTTTATACTACTGAGTCAGACAAATTTAGCAATTTAGAAATGGCATACCTTTAGTAATGACTTCTTTATTGATAAACTTCTGGTTTTGTTATTTTATATTATGTGCTAATGTTTTTTAGACTCTAAAAAGTGCCATCTATCACAGGCCATAGTAAAAATGGTTACTATTACAGTCATATCCTTTTTGCAGGTCATATTTAGCTGGTCCAGTCAAAGTCAATACATATTAGGTACAAAGCACACATGCATGGGCATATTTATGAGAATCTCAGAGTAATCCGATTAGGCATATTTTAGCAAGTATTCATGAGCTGTCACAACTGATACAAATATAAGCTCTCCCAGGCACTAAAAATCATATTGAAACTACATTAATAGATATCAATTCATAGGAAAGGTGGATGCAACATTTGGTAGCACTTAGGCTTAGTCAAACTCATATAAAGTGATTCTTGAACACTTGTGAACCCTTGATAATGTTTTATTTTTCCACATAAATATACCTAAATTATCTCACAGACTGGATAAAGTTACTATGCTGGAATTGAGGTTTTTTTTTTCTTTAGACATGCTTCCACACGTTATTTTTTTTCAAGTATCCTTCTGGATTGTTCATGCGCTACATAACTGGCAGTGGTTCTTTTTGGTGAGCAAATTCTTTTTTTTCCGCAACCCTGCCATATACTGTGTTGTCAAGATCAAATTTTGATAGATCTCTGTCCTTAAAATACAACAAGGGTGTCTATTCATGCCTGATTTTAGCTGTACAATGATTTTCGGATGGTCCAGATCCTTTTTTAAATTTCTCTGGCTTTGCTACTAAAATAGAACCACATATTTCCCAATCTTCATACTTATAAGCAGCTTTGTTTACTATTCCATATAAACGGTGTGTTTACCTTGTCTTTTTTCTAAAATGGCCGCTCCATAGCTAGAGCAGTATTAACTATATTCACTTAATGAGCAGGCGCATACTGTTGATTCATCAACTGAACAATATGCTTCATAAAACTCAAATGATTTTTTTAACTCCCCCTACTGGCACTTTCTGTTTTTGTCAGAAAAAGTACTGAATTGTTAATTTTCTAGAACATACCTACCTGCGTTTTAAATCTAAGCAGTTTGAAATATTCATTAATGTCGACTTCTCCCACCTACTTTGTGAGTTCATGGTGTGTGTGTGTGTGTGTGTGAGTCAGGTTAAAAGAACCAAGATGGTGGATGATCACTATATACACACTCACTAAGGTACACCCATATGCAGACTGCGGTCCATCGGTTTCTTTGTTCACCCTTTTTACTGTGTTCTAATGGCCAGGATCACTATAGGATCACCACAGATCAGGTACTGTTTGGATGGTGGATCATACTCAGCACTGCAGTCACACTGTTGTGGTGGTGTGTGTGAGTCTGTGTTGTCCTAGAATGATTGGTTCGCACACAGATGTACTGCTGGAGTATTTAAACACTGTGTTGTCTCAAGAATGACAAAGTCCAATCTTGATCCAAATTCGCTATTCTACCAGCACCACTATTCTGCCTCTGGGGAACAAACAAGAAAAAAAACAATCATATGTATTCAATTTAAATTTATTCTAAGTCTGTAACTGAAACACAGTGGAGAATTTGCTTAGCATTTTCAAAAATTGTTTCACATCATAGACTTATAGTGCATGCCTTACAAATGGACATATAGTATCTAAAATAAACCAAAGCCCCTGATACATATACTACTTGCCATATGTCAGGAATTATTGTCTGTCCAACTACGGCATGCAGTGGTTTTGTAAATGTAGAACTTTAATTAACATACATTCATGGATATGAATCAAATCAGTCACCACCTTTAGTGTTTTCAGCCTGTATATGCATGTAATCCAGTAAATGTACTGACACTGGATTTGACAAATGCATCTGTTAAACAGTTTGTTAAATTGGTGGCATATAAATTAGACCAATACATTATTTAAGAAAATTAATCAATGGCGATTTGAGAGCTTAGCGAATAATTCACAAAACACATGGGCTCTATTATACCATTAATCTGCAGTGGAATGACAAACGGGGCTAATAACACCATGGATCTCTGACCTGGATGATCCTTGGATTGAGTAATGGGACCAAATCTAGTAAGCTAAATATTCATGCCTCATAATCAGAAGACCTTGTTATAGATTAGTGATCAACAAGAGGGTTTTGTTGTTTATGTTAGGGTTTTTTGTTTTGTTTTTGCTGCTGTCATTGACAATGATTTTTAATACAGGAAATGGTAAAGTTTAAAGCGTTTACAAGGTGATATTGCATGGGGTGTTCTCATTAGTGTCTCTTTAAGTGGACTCATTCTTTCTTGGTTTTGTGCAGCCAGTGAGTATGCTCTTTAAATGGTAGGTTTCCACTTAATTTTTTAGCTGCATCTCTGAAGCGTTTATGAATCGTTTGCATTGAATTTTCTTGTGAGAATACACTTTATGCTTAGATTACAGTAGCATTAAAAACTATGGCTATGATAATAAATCAGTCAGCAACGTATTTCACAGAATTTAAGGCGGTCGTTAAACTCTATTAACCAGATCAGCAAAAATCTTAGCGGATACATTGTAAAAGAAAATGAAAGTTCAAAAGTGAAGGACTTATGAATAAAAATAGATATCAAAAGAGAGATATAATATCCCTAATAAATGAAAGAGGCTTACTAATTTAAAAGGTTTACTAATTTACTGTCATATTTTTTTTAGAAAGGAGGTTACACACAAGTATCAAATAAAATTCAATTATTGACGTTGCTTTTTTGCTTATTTTCGTTTAACTTAACACATAAATACATAGAGTACTGGATCCTTATAAATGCATCCCAAATATAATGCATGTGCTTTAAATATCAGTGGTAGCAGATCTTGCTCTAGCAGTATCCAGCACAACTGAAGTACTGGGCAGAAACCATTAATCAATCTCAAGAATAAGAAAGCAAGTGTAAAATTTGCAAAATCTCAAGCACTGAAATTCAGGAGCTATTGGATTATTTTCAGGAAATTCCAAATGTACCTTGCTTGTATTTGATGGTGGAGTGTATTTTTTATCAAAGTCGAATAAGACTGCCTGAAAACGAGCCACTTGCTTTCTCACTCAGACGAGACGAACACTGACACCATGATCCCTGAGAAATATGCTGACTAAGTTGCACTGAACCTTCACTGAAAAACCCTGGTATGAGATGAATAAAACTACAGAGTCAGCAAATGCTTTTGTTCAGTTTTTGGTTTCCCATATGAGCTCTCTTTTAAACTCTTCACAGGATGGAGATCATGCGTTACAAATCTTAAAAACAATGCTTAAGGTGGTACAGCCTTGTACGCAGGAGTGTTTTGGAGCGTCTTCCTTTGGGGCATGGTCAGATCACACCCTGACAGCAGTCTGGCAAAAGAACAAGAGCCAGTTCAAGAGAACAGGAGGAGAGTCATAGATATGTCTGTCTGTCTCTTCTTCATTCTTAATCGCTTAGCTCTCTTCTTCCACTTCTTCAATATTTTACTCAAAAATATAGTATTTTGTTGTCTAGTTATTTAGTAGACACCCTTATCCAGACAACACACAGCCGATATGATCCTATGATCCAAGCAGTTGTGCAGTACTGCACAAAAGTCTTAGACCTCCATTACATTTGTTATTTTAGCAAAGGTATAATGACTATAAATAACATATTGTCGATGATTAGACCTAAACATTTTCAAAATTTGGATTAGTCACCTTGGTGGGTAGCACCACTGCCTCACAGCAAGAAGATCCCGGCTTCAATATCAGGGTGGAACGGCCTGGGTCCTTTGTATGTGGAGTCTGTCATCTACGTGGGTTTACTCTTGGTACTCCAGTTTCTTCCCACATTCCAAAGACATTTGTGTTAGGTAAATTGGTGTCTCTAAAGTAGCCCTTACTGTGTGAATGTGTGTGTGTGTGCCCTACAATGGATTGGTGTCCCATCTAGGGTTGTTCCTGCCTTTGCACCCAAAGTTGCCGGGTGGGCACCGGCTGGCAGTGCTGTGGGTAACGCAGTACAAAGTAACACGTTACAATAATCGGATTACTGTTTTCTGTAATGCAGTCATGTGAAGCATTACCGTTAAATATTTTGTAATCAAATTACAATTACTAACTTAGTACAAACTTATGTTACTTGCATGACTTACGTTTTCTATTAAAGATATTATTTTTCAAAAAGCATAAGCAGTGTTCTGCGTAATTTGTGCACGTACTAATTTCCTGACACAGCTGCGTCGTCAGTTAGTAACATGACTGACTGTGACATGCTCACACACTGTTGCCAACTTAGCGACTGTGTCGCTATATTTAGCGATTTTTTAGACCCCTATAGCAACTTTTTAAAAAAGCGACTAGCGACAAATTTAGCGACTTTTTCTGGTGTTGTTGGAGACTTTTGGAGACTCGGACATGAACGCGCATATTGTTCTGCATTTACTGTTCTCAACGATCCCCTCTCCCTCCCCCGTCCCAAAGCACTCACTACTCTCACGGTACAGTAACTGCAATCAGAGCAGGAGTTCCAACCCAATAACGAACTAAAAATCAATACAAGAATTTTCATTTGTAGCTCTAAACATGTTTTAAAAAAACGTGTTTAACTTTTTGTGTCTCCCACGAGAGCCCACACCCCGTGTGGATTAGGCAAAATCAGACACTGCCTTTCTAAAAAGACCTGATCAAGCTTCTTCGGGCTTGGAACTTGGCACCCCAATAAAGCTGTCACTAAATATTTTTTACTGTAGTCTCAGTTTTCTAATACAAAATTCAAATTCCCTGTATTTTCTGATAGCATTCTAATAATGAGACTGAGAAATAATTATACTGTATATGACTAATCTACCATTCTTTAAACAATGGTATGTTAAAACAATTTGCACACTACTCGCTCAAAGATTCAACAGTGGCAGCTTGAACCCTGGAAGTTACAGATTACAGTCCAGTACCTTAACCAGTAATCAACTTCTGTCCCATTTGTGTTTGGAGCAAATCCATGTGGCCAAAATTAAATCAGCCCAATTTTCATTTATTGTGTTTTTATTGCATCTTGTTTATTGTGTTTTTGCAGTTCGTTGCTTTTACTCAGGAATAATGACAAAAACAGAGTGGGCTGAATTAAACAAATTTGCTCATAATGCACCCGGTTTAAACATAATCATGTGTAAACAGACAGCCATAGTTTATATCAGAATATTCATCCATGCAAATTCTTACATTTTAGACACAGCACACATGAAGTCTGTATGACACCTGCCTGGTAGAGATAGACAGGATTGATGAGCCCCTTTCTCAAACTTGGATTGAAAGACCAATTTTCAAAGGTTAAAATTATCTGGCCTAATATGGGTTTTCTCTGCAGCGACTGCTTATACCTGCCAGAATTCTGAACAAGTTCGGATGGATGGGCTGCTGCTAAGCTGATGACTGGTATTTTATCCTGTGATCCATCCAACTGTGCAAAACACAAGCAAGGTTTTCTTTGTAAAAATATTTGACACACTGGGCATTCACTGAAGTCATTATGACTAGGAAATATAGATTACGATTGGTATCAGCAATGCTGGTGATGTTAACCTGGTAAAGCTCAAGTAAGTAAAATTTAAGGAATACAGTATGTGTGATAAGTGAAAGGGACATATTTCTATCATTCACTTCTTTATAAGGCTCTAAGGACCAATCTAGTATTTGATCCTAGGTTGCTTCTGTAGATTTAAATGTTGCTTTTTTAATCTATTTTGTCATTTTCATTAAAGTGGTATGTAACCGACAGTTACATGTTAGACTAACAGCTGTGGCTTTTTTTTTACCCTCTGTAGGAGTGAAGCATGTTCCCTGTCATATAGGCCTGGGAAAATATTTGGGGAAAGTGTTTTCCTACTTGGAAGTGCATACACTGTATTGAGAACATGAGTATAGCTTATGAATCTTTTGTCTTCTATGATTGAAAATGGAAATTCCGTGCATCATTTTAGCCAGTTGCTCATCAGTTGTGTTGTGTTTTGCAGGGGTCCTAGCCTTTTGCAAAAACTGGCTCATATGGGTCTGGGTTTTCAGTCTAGGTGGCTGTGTTTGTGTACTGGATGATGCTGTTGTAGGGGCAGCAACAGTTGCAGTAGGTTCAATATGAAATTTTTAACTTTGCACAACTTTCTATCACATTAAAACCTGCCCTTGTGTAGTCTGTCTATGTTAAGCACAAAGAGAGCGCTCTTGTCTCCTGAATGAACTTTGCGGGAGAGCCTCCCTCCTGTAGTATGAATTTACTGTGCTGTCAGTGTGTCTGTAACCCCTCCTGCTCAGGGTAGACACGCAGACACTGTCACACATCTTGAGGAATCACGTGCAGCTTTAACATAAAAAAAAAAAAATCATCTCCCAATCAGAAGCCACCTCCCGTCATTCACTTCAAAGTGGCGGCTCTTAAAGCCAGATCGTTATCAACTGACCTTTCACTAATATATACTTTTGATTAAACAACAAAATACAGTCTACTTTAGAAAGACCGACTGAAGACACTTGACAAAGACACAGCATAACGCATAAATTTTTTAAAGAAAATGCCAGTTATGGTACACTCTTTCAATATTCTGTTGTTGTTATTGCACTAAAATGAAATTCAGTATAAACATAAATTAGAATTGATCTATATGTATAAATTTAAAAAAAAAGCAAAAAAGTAAAGAGTAAATCATATTTTGAATATAATGTTTTAAATAATGTATGAATAATATTATTGGAAAGAAAAAAACTGGCCCTTTTGATATGATACAATGGCCCAATAAAAAAGTCAGAAATTCCCTAAGACAATATTCAGATGACATCAGTACAAAGTAGGTAAGCTAATCGTACTTTTTTATTGTGCTTGAATGATGTGTATATGGTCCGTAAAAGAAAAACAGAATAGCTTGTGCTATCCAGTGTTCACTATCCAATGCTGTTGTTGTTAGGCAGATGGAAGATTGTGAATTTGTGAAGCTACTTGCATCCAGTGACGTTAAGCTGAAATCTAGACATCAGCATGTCTCTTTGCTATAAGTAAAGAGGTGATTCTGTCAGGAGTGGGGTGGATATTCAGTATTTTATTAATTCATGCTGTGTCCAGTGACATTGAGAAATTAGATGGTTTCAATGCTCATTTTTCTCAGATCTCTAATTATCGAGTTCCTTATGACAGTTGCTTTTCGGTCCGTGTAAGAAGCCAAACACTAGCTGTTAGGCAGCTGGTAACCCTTGAAGTTGACAGATTGTAAAGTACTGTGCAATACAGACTGTGCCTATAGCAAACAGGCGTGGCTCAGTGGTTTGTGAAAGAGAATGCTTAATTTTATCTTCACATGATATAGACCAAGGGTTGTTAACATTCCAGTTTGTCTGCTGGGTAGATTATTTTCATCAAAGTTGTTGTTTCGTTATGAATACATTGTTAAAAATAACAATACAAGTATGTTAAGTAATAATACAGGTTTCAGTAGGTTATGCATTTAGTAAAAATAGTGGCGCACATTAATGTTGTATTAGTAGAGGGAATATATATATATATATATATATAAATTTATATAGGATTAAGAGTTAAAAGTTACTGGATGCAGGGTGAGTCAAAAGGCACAAAAAGACGCAGGATGTGCCATGTTATTTTTTAGCAAAGGCTGGCAAAAATTATTAGGTTTATTCGTCAGATGTGGTCTTCGGACGACCACTACGCGGCTTATCATTTGCAGACCTCTGGCTATGAGGGATGCAAAAGTGCTGTGGAAAACTTGTGGTCTTTTTGAGTGTCGGTAGTGGAAGACTGTGGCTATTATACAACAGCTACATTGCCCGATCATAAGAATCCATCCAAATTCATCTTTAGTAACCTGTGACGAACAAAAAACATTTGAAACTTTCTTTGTTTATAACTTTTGAACCACATGGGATATTACAAATCTGTGGCAATCAATTTGTAAGACATTTCTTTTCTGGTCTTCTTGGTCTTCTTTGATATGCTACATGACCACTTTCTCAATAGAATACTTTCTCTTGATCCAGTATGGCGGCTTTCAAAATAGCGGCCATATTTTTGGCTAATATTTTTGGCTAATCCTCATCTAATACTTGCAGTGGTATTCAGTATCTCATAAATAAATATATATATATATATATATACATGGCGGTATTTCAAATGAAAGGAGTTCTTACAAACCTTAACAAACTGTTGGACTGACTATTTGGACTGTGGTAGCCTAGCAGTTAAGGTACTGGACTCTGGACCAGAAGGTCCAGGGTTCAAATCCCACCTCTGCCAA
>JAUZST010070530.1:0-21886 GCA_034779995.1 Parotocinclus haroldoi
ACACACACACACACAGATATATATATATATATATATATATATATATATAAGATATACATGCACAGTTGGAGACCCTTCATTGCTGTTGTGCCCTCTGAGCAGACAGGCTTCTTGGACCAAACAGAGGAAGCAGGGTGGGTGAAGGGGCCTTATTAATGTAAGGGCCTAATTATGTGGTAGGCAAGACCCCTGCTGGAAAGGGGGCACTGTGTGTTTAGGCTGTGTTGATTGCTGAATTCTGAGCATACTCTTCATAAACCAGACCTATTAAAGTTTTACTCTGTGGTACTTTAGAGCCATGCATAGAATAAATTATTCTATTATAACTACAGCTTCATAATACAAACATTTCTGTGGGCTAGCCTGTAGTTGTATGCCTAGTCAAACTCATGAAAAGTGCCAATATAGGATACAGCATAATACCTTCTGACCTCATATTAGTGGACTTCAGTCTCCTTTGTTTGCTTAACAGAACAGTGGATTGACATGGACTTCACTGTCCAACAAAACAATTAATATTGTTGGATTATGCACAGGCAACAGTAGATGTAAACTTTTCTAACTGGTTTGTTCACATATTTAAAATAACACATAATATTCTGTTTTATTATATTCTTGTTTTGAACATTAACCTACGCACCAGCTTGCTTACTAAGATATCCAAGAAGCTTTAAAGACAGTGTAAATATTGTTATAAGAACATAAGCTCCCAACGACCTTAAGCCGTAGTCAAACTAGACAGTTGCAGTTTGTCTCGCTCTCAGAAATCCTGAGAAACATTCAAGATATGGACTATAAAAGATAACAGGTGTAAGTTTATAATATTCTCAACTTGAAGAAGGAGCTTTAGAAGCTCCATCAAGATGAACAAGGCCATCCATTCCACTGTTCAACTGGCTGCAACTGTAGGAAAATACAGCCATATGGTTGGTTTATGGATAAACACTTACAATAAAACTTAATGAAACTGCAGATTGTATATGATTTATAATCTAGTATTTATATAAAATGTATGTTTTTAGAATTAAATAGTGATTCATCATCTGAAATGGTATTGAAATATTAATACTAGGCAAGTGATGGTACAATACAATTACAAGAATGTTGTATACTCAGTACCCAGGTTACTGCACTGGAATGTCCCTAAATAATTTAGATATATAAAATCCTTCAAATAAAAAACATTTTTGTATTGCAAATTTGCTGGAATTTATTGGAAACTACTTTGCTTGCCAGTCAAGCACTTTTCTACGGACTGACTTGAGCTTTGTGAATCCTGCTTTCATTGTGTTGAGATACTACTGTCAAAAGAAAAAGATGTGAAGAAAACAGGAAAATTACAAATTATTAATTAAAAAGCAAATGCAACAAAAAGAACAGAAAAACAAAGCAACCTGTTTTACCTTTGCGTATCCTGGTCAGATTCAGGGGAGAGTATGGAATCTAACATGGAATTCAGTAATTGCAAGTAGACAAAGGTTACATAGAAAGGTTACATACAATGGTGCTAGTCCATGACAGGGCCCCTTAAATACACATTAAACACAAATTGCCAGACCCTTCTTGTATTTGGACCCAGACCTTCAAGAACGAACAATTTCAGAAACAAACTCTGAAAACCAAGTCAAGAGATTTGAACCAATGCGCAGTGATACATAAGAGGTTGGAGATTGCCAGGTAAGGAAGGCTCATAAAACGCAGCAGCAGACTAGAAAAGGGGCACATCGACAAAAAGTGTTGCAATATGTAAACCTGTCTCAAGACAAACGAGACTAATTAGCAAGGCGCACTAAAACCCATGTAAACACAATAACAAACCAGCAATCAGTCACATGCCAAGCTGCTTTTGAAATAGAGTGTGCTGTTTTCTTCAGATGATCTGCAGGTGCTTGAGGGAATGAGCTGCTAGAATCTATTGGAGGATCTGGGAGAAGGCGTGTCTTGTGCAGGACTCAACTACCACCACAAGATGTAGCCAAACTTCCCCAAAATCAAATAAAACACAAAACAATGCACACAAACACAACACTCAGTGAAAACAAGAGGATAGAGAAGCTGAAATAACAAAGCTAAATAATTAGAACAGGTGTCCACAATCTTCAGAAATGCATTGGCTTTTACTCATGTCAGCAAAATCTATAAATCTCTATCAGCAAACTATAAGCTACATTTAATGATTGTTTGTAGGCCAAAATGAAATGATTAAACAACTGGAATCAGGTGTAGCTCCTGCTATGTTAAAACAAAACTATTAAATCATATTAAATTAAATTAACAAAAAGAAGCATATTAATTCTCACTGTTGGTAATTATAATAATATGTAATATAATAATATTTGTATTTCCCATTGCATGTATACCATTTTTAATTTTTTATTTATACCATCTTTTCTCAGTCTGCACATGCTCATGACCTAACCAACACGGTTGCCAGGACTGCTTATTCTGAAGACTTTTTCTTTTTCCATTGACTGCAGATTGTGTTGATTATTTAATATTAAAGTTTGAAGCTGACATCACATATTTTTATGAGATTATTGGCTTGGCTTGCAGAGTAGAAATCCATTAATGAGTCATGTTAACCTGGAGGTTTCTCATTATCTGATTACTTAAATACATGTGTACTCAGATTATTGTTAAATGCATATAAAAACTCACTGTGTTTACTATGGTTTTCCTTAATTTGGGCCTTTTTCAAATTATGTAAAAACAGGTTTAAGGAAGTACAATTTGAGTAGCTTTGTTCACAATCCCCTACTGATCCATGGCTCACGGTAATAGCATATTTAATTAATGCAGGAATCATGGTGGTTGGACATGAAGGTTGTGTTATCTGGCTGTTACCTACCAGTGAACATCTAAATGAACAGTCATCCAGAAAATTGACTAGTTTCTTATGACAAATTACTGCTTGTGACATTGGCATAAGGAGGTGACAGCATTGTAACCTCATTATTGAATGTATTGTTATTCCTGTAGACATTTATGCAACTAGACTCATTACAAACTATTACTCCTAAATCACAGTGAAACTATGTTAGTATGCTAACATGCTATTAAGTGTAACCAGCCTTTTAAACCATTGTTTATGAAAGCTAGTAATTAGTAATACCTCTAAAATAGTAAAACTTGATGAAAAAATGCATGACATGTTTAATGCCAGCTTACAGTTAGACTAAACTGTTTTTGTTTAGCCAAACTAAGCTAAAACTAGCAATACTTAAACGTAATATTAATATATTAATAATATGTAATATATTGGCCATGGAATATTGGCCGTGTAGACCGCTCCAAAATCTAGGAGAAAAACTTGAATCACATTCAAGTTTAAGATGAGTTCTAGGTAAAGCCAGCTAATTAGAATTATAACTTATTCTTCCTATTATTCCATACATAAAGCACACATGTATCCTTTGATCTTCAATCCTAGATGCCTATCTGTCATCATGTGTCCCTCGACCACTGACAGTCTCATTGCTAGAGTCTCATTTAGAGAATAAGGAAATTTTTAAACCATGTAAATAGAAACTAATAGAAGAAACTAATAGAAGAAAAGAAGGCAGGAGGTAGAATAACAGATCTTACTTGTGTGGGAGAGCTGGTTTGTTTTCATAGTTTGTTTAGTCATCTTGTTAAATTTACAGAATATGTGTTTTCTTATACTCTATTCATAGTTTTCATGTTAACACTATCTGCAAACAAATATATAGTTCCATGTTGTTGTATGGTTATATTATGTTGACTTGAGACATTCATGCATTCACACTGCCATACTCAACTGCATGAGCACACAGGCAGAAACATGCAGACAGGATGTCTCTGAGTATTGTAAATAGGGCATTAAGGCTTGATAATTGGACCCTCTCATATAACAAAACACATGTTTATACATCATATGTCTAATAATAAACATTGACGGCCAAAAGGTCTGAGACCACTAATGAGATATGGTGTTTTTCATGTAATTAGCGATGCAATTTGAGTGAAAAATGCAATCTTTGTGCACAGTACATACATACATTATATATACATTCTACATCCTATTTTTTTAAACTGACATACATTTCAGAAGTTATCTGTATTTAGTGTGTTGCCTCTTGCTATAATAGGTGTTCACTTGAGTCAGCATGGACCCCACAAATTTGTACAAATTTTGATTGCACATTATTCCAAAGAATACCTAGTGGTGTTATTGAGCTTAGGTGCTTGTTTATGTCAGAGGCACCTAATACTGAAAAATACTGTAAATTAAGGGGTATTTCATTATGGGATATCCCCTATTTTTTGTGAGCATATGGAATTAAATAGTAGTGGTGCACATTTTATGTATGTATGGTGTGTGTTGAGCTGGTATGACACTGTGCACTTTGTTTGATAAATTTACCTTATTGCACCAAATTGTAGATGTAAATCTGTTACTGCACATTTTGTGCCTACATTTGGTCCCTGCACTTTGTAGTTTTACAATTACATACTGTAGTCCATCTGTTTCTCTACATTCTTTGTTAGTCCCCTTTACACCGTTCTCTAACAGTCACAACTTCCACAGGACAATGGGTGGTGGACCATTCTTAACACTGCAGTGACGCCAGTGTGGTGGTGTGTTACTTTGTGTTGCTTTAAAGTGGATCAGACATCGCAGTGGTGCTGGATTAAAAAAAGTCCACCAATCAAAATTAGCCCTATGACTTTAGCACATTGCTGTACTTGAGTAATTAAGTATGCATAATAAAAATACATCTATTAAATTATTGTAAATCAAGGCCCCATTTTCTCTGGGACTCCCATATAGGCTGTTTCACCTTTAGTGCTCCTAGAGTCCACTCTTTGATTGGGTCCAAACCAGCACATGCAAAGCTTTTCACATGTACGAGTGGCTAGTAAGATAGACCCAGATAGCATCAACTAGGATCCCTTAGAACATTTGTGTTTCTCTTATTAGGGACAATTCCGTATACAGTAGAATTGATATATCTTGTATTGTGTTGAAGGTAAATCATTATAATTATTTATTGTTGATGATTTATCATCGATTTGAATGCCTACAATTAACATGTTGTTTCACGTTATGACATACTTGTCATATACCTCATTCCTACTTATTTATTTTTTATTCTTATATGCAGTTCAGTTAAAACCTGTCCTAATGAGACGTCAAATGAATTGCTTAAGAGTATACACACTGAACCATTCACAGGCTATTAACATCAAGTGTGTGTGTGCCTCTGTGTATTTGTGTAAGTGCATGTGTGTGTGATTAGTAGGTGATGTGCATATGTCAGCAGATTTCTATCTTGGTCATAGAATAGCCATTAGTTCCAGCAGAAAAAGCACAGCCATTTAAGCAGCCTGTGAAATTCGAAAAAAGGAACTAAGGAAGTTACATTTACTGAAAGACAAGTTTGTGAATTTTTTTCCTGCCCATTTTTGGAGTTTTGCAGGAAACTATACCACACTTGGCTTTTTAAAATGTTTTATTTGTGTTGTTCAAATACACACAACGAAAATAAACATGTATAACAAAACATGTGCATTTGCAATAAATCTGCAATAAATAATTCAGAAATTATCAGAATTCTGGAAACATTTCAGGGGTGCCAACAATTTCTGCCATGACTGTAAGTAGGACAGACACAACCTCCTGACCCGTATTGTCAACCTAGTTCATTTGGGAATTAATGTAGCACACATTAAATAACTCCCACAAGGGGAAGGAGATGGAAACTGAATGTATAACTGTGTATTCACAGCACATGTTTATTCATATCAACTAATATCTTATATGAAATGCAACATATTTTCAAAAATTATGGTTGAGTTTAGCACTGTTGACCCTGAAGTCTGCATGTCCTCCCTGTGTCTGCGTGGGTTTCCTTTGGGTTTTCCGGTATCCTCCCACATGTGTGGTGAGATGGTGTTTCCAAAGTGCCAAAGTTAGTGTGTGAATGTGTATGAGGGTGTGTGTATGATCTATGATGGATTGATGGATTGGTTCTTGCTTTGTTGCACACTGTATAACCAACTAGGAGCTGGCATTCTTTTGATCCTGACTAGGATTCTAAGTGGATAAGACATTGAATGAATGAATAATGTACCAGTGCCTGAACAACTCAGCTTGCAGGTCTTCTTAAACAAAAAGAAATTCACTTGATAAATGCAGATTTGGTGAAAATAACTGATGAAAACATATTGTCTTCTCAGCTAGCCTACCAAAATCAATACATATTATACTTGAAAAATTAAGTTGCACACTCTGTTTTGTTTTGTGATCTTTAGCTAATTTAATTCCATTCAGAGTTTTGTAATTCATATGTGAAAATGATTTCTAGTATCGTTTTATTTGGTACTGGAATTTATCTGTTAGTCATGCAAGCATTTTTGGTGCTGGAACTGAATCTGCTGAACCAGAATCTGAAACCTTTTTATCCTGGAACATTAATTTGGTCATACAATGCTCACAGGGTTGTCAGATATAATTATTTTAAATGAATTAACCTAATGAATGGCTATATGCCATTGTTCTTTATGGTAGAGTGAGTTAATCATGATACTTTTAGAAATAAGTATTTTTTCTTCTGGAAGAGTAACACAGACTTTAGTGTTAAATCACTTAATCTGTTTAGTGGTTTGCATGCTTCCTTTTGATGTTCAGCTGTGCCCCTTTGACTAATTGCCAAACAGGGGACAGAACCTTGTATTCTAGAAACTGATCAGTTAGTATAACTGATGAGTTATACAGTAGATCCTTTACAATTTCAAAATTTTACGTTCACATGATTTCTGATCTGCATATGGCTGATCCAGAAGAGAATTAGGAGAATATCATGTGGTCAGATGAAACAAAAATAGAACTTTTTGGTAAAACCTCAACTCGTTGTGTTTGGAAGAAACCCAAGAAAACCATACCTACTGTGAAGTATGGGTGTGGAATCATCATGTTTTGGGGATGTTTTTCTACAAAGGGGACAGGACGACTGATCCGTGGGAAGAATGAAAGGGACCAAGTATCGTGAGATTTTAAGTCAAAACCTCCTTCCATCTGTGACAGCATTGAAGATGGAATGTGGCTCTTTAGTAGCTCTTTAAAAAGTATTTCAAGGTCATGGAGTGCCCTAGCCAATCTCCAGACCTCAACCCCATTAAAAATTGTGTAGGGAATTGAAAGTCTGTGTTGCCCAACGACAGCCCAAAAACATCACTGCTCTAGAGGAGATCTGCATGGAGGAATGGGCCAGAATATTAGCTACAGTTTATACAAACCTGGTGAAGACTTACAGGAAATGTTTGAACTCTGTCATTGCCAACAAAGGTTATGTTACAAAGTATTAAGTTAAACTTTTGTTATTGAACAAATACTTATTTTTCCACCATAATTTACAAATAAATTCTTTAAAATGTGATTTCCTGGATCTTCTTCTGATTTTGTCTCTCATAGTTGAAGTGTACCTGTGATGAAAATTACAGACCTCTTTCATCTTTCTAAGTAGGAGAACTTGCACAATGTCACACCCACAGGCGGCTCCAGCAACCTTATTGCTCATTTCACACTAGCACCACCATCTGAACTCCAATCACGCACTCATTGCGCTTTTTGCCTCGTTCCTTCGCCTTTGTTTTGTGCCATGTACAGATCCAGGGACGCTATCATCATGTTTTGCCTGCCGATCTTTAATACTCTTTCTGCCTGCATCTGCATGCTGCGTCTGTCTCACAATCAGTGGCTGACTAAATACTTTTTTGTCCCACTGTATATAGACAGATGTTTGCTCTTCCAAATCATGTCAATTGTCTAGGAACATCTTAAAGATGATCAAGAGAAATGGGAGGCACCCCAACACATCATAGCAATAGTCTGAATCCTTATATCCATGTGAAATTTTAGTTTTTCCTTTTTAATTTGTAAATATTCATACATTTTGTTTTCATGTTTTCATCATGGGCAGCACGGTGGCTCAGTGCCTCACAGCAAGAAGGTCCCCGGTTTAATCGCAGGGTGGAGTGGCCTGGGTCTTTTCTGTTTGTAGTCTGCATGTCCTGTCTTTGTGGGTTCGGTTTTCTCCCAAAGTGCAGTGCGTGTTAGGTTAATTGGTGCCTCTAAAGTGGCCCTTAGTGTGCGTGACTGTGTATGTATGCCCTATGATGGATTTGCGCCCTGTCTACGGTTGTTCCTTTCCTTGTGCCCAGAGCTGCCATGCATTATGGGGTTTTAAGTGCACAGGGATGGCGGAAAAATTTGATTTATTTTGAATTTTAGCGCAGCATGACAAAAAAAGTTAAATGGTCTGAGTACTTTCTGAATGCATAGTATATTTAATGCAGAACACAATAAAGCTTGTAGCTTAGTGCTTTAGCATACATTAATCACTCTGTTCATACTTTTAATCAAATTAACCTGATCAGGGCATATTAAAATGCTATATATAATAATCTATTGTCTTTTGTTTACTGGTACTATAATGTTGTTCTGTGTCCTGTGTGTGAACAGGAGAAATTAGTAAAACATAGAAACATGAACCTCAGTCTCCACGACTGCATCTTCAAAATAATGATATTTGTGTCAGCATGTTTTGTTTGGACTGGAGCAAGTGTTTCACTGTGTTTATTCAGAGAAGAAAGCTGCCGTCTGCATGAGAAAAGCACAATCAGGAAAACTGTGGCAAAACTCAATCAGCATGACTAACAAAGAAGCTGTTTTTGTGTATAGTGTCTGACCTGGCCAGATGCTGCAACGTAAACACTCTCATCTCAAAAGGGAAAGGATGTAAGGAAAATGTGTATGCTATGAAAGCAGAATTTTATGTTTTGGTTTAACTGGCTCTTATACATGATTAGATTCATTTTTAGATCATCCTTTAAACATGGATCAAGTCAAGTGTTGTAGGAGGTGGGTAGAAAAGTACAGCGGCAGCAGCAAATTGGGAGAGATAATTATCTACTGTACTAATATACTGTATTATCTATTGTATCTTATGTAAATGTAAAGAACATGAAATAGTTATTATTGTGTTCTATTTTATGGAAAACCACTTCATTTATTACAGTTATTAAGTAGTATTCCGGATACCTGTGTTTTCTACATAGCTATATAGAACAGGTGATTGTAGGTACTCATCTCAGTGATGCACCTCTTGTTGGCAGAAGTCCGATATGAACAAGGGCTGGGTGTTGAACTGTGGTTCGTATCCTGGCAGATGAATTTTCATAAGTGTGTGGTTTCTTGGCAGAAGCCAGGTGGTTTATTGGAGACTGAAATCCAATGTGCCCCCTCAAATGTATAGTTGCTGGTGCCAGAAATACAGGTTTGTCCCCTTTCAGGGCTGTCAGTGGTATGCCAGGATAGGGGGCTTGGTCTGTGCCAGTGCATTCTACATTACAATGGTGAAATATAGTGTTGACAGTAAGCTGTGAATGTAAACAGCGGAGCAGTAAACGGAAAATCCTGTCCACCCTATTTTTCTCTCCTATTTTTTGCATGTCTACATATACACAACACCCTGTCTAGAAAAACAAGTTTTTTCAAAGGTTTCTCTTTCTGACAAAGTGAAATTATGATACACTGTGTTAGTTTAACTGAGCTGACAATGTTTTAAAGCTGACTTTTGTTTGAACTTAACTGTCCATGAACAAGAGGTAAAATGAAAAGAAAAAGGAATATAAAAAAATGACACTGCTCACAAAAATAGGTTATATTTCAAAGGGAAAAATCACCACAAAATATCTGTAATATTTGTGAGCAAGGTGTATCATTAAAAACTTTTATGCACCCATGTTCACTGACACGCATCACTCTTTAACCAGTTTTCTAATTTTCCTTCTTTTTCTGCAAGTGAACACAGATGGACATTATTCATTTCCAGCTCGTCTGATGTATGACTTCACAGCTAGAAAATAAACATGCGTGCCTGGTGTAGAGAGAGTATGAAGGAAGAAAAAGGGAGATAAGAAAAGAGATGAAATAATATTGTAGCTATACTTTAAAACTGTAAAAGTATAAAACCCATTTTAATGAGATGTTTGATTTTTATCATCACACTGCAAACATCACACCAATAAGGAAGTCAAGTCAGATTTATTTATGTGGCACTTTTTTACAATGGTACATTGTCTCAAAGCAGCTTTACAATATTTTATTATCTTAAAAAGGCCAATCCCAAATTGAGCAAACCTAGGGCGACAGTGGAAAGGAAAAACTCCCTGAATTCCTCAAATAGGAACCCATCCTCCTGGGTGGCTCAGATTTTGATTGAAATAAGTTTGTAATAATAGTACAACTAAGTAAACAATAACAGATAAATTGAAAATGTAAAAAATATGCATATATGCATACCATTTTCACATCACAACTCCAGAGACAAGGGTTCAAGTCAGGTGTGTTTATTGGTCTATGTGCCTGACCACATGACTATGTGCGTGTGGGTCCTGTTTATGTTACACTGTAGGGACCAAAGTATTATTTTTCCCGTTGTGGAGACATTTTGCCTGTCCCCCCAAACTGCAACCTTATATCGTAAAACCAAAAAAGTCAAAACTTGTGATAGGTTACTGGGGTTAGGGTAGTATATAAGTATAGTTCACGTAATCTTGATAAAAGACGCTGTTGGGGAACACCAATGCAGTGAAGGTGTGTACTTGTTACGCAATTGTTTTTAGGTTGATGGATGTCAAACGAACTTAAACATTTAATGGTATGACACTGTCCATTAAATCACAATATGTCCACAGTCCAAGGTGCTCCAAGGTCCAAAGTCCTCACTTGCTTTCAAATTGCTGGTGCTTTTGTTGGTGGATAGTGGTTGGCGCTCTGACTTGTCTGTAATTTTGTAGTTTTATTTGGAAGTTGTTATAATGTTTTGATTAATCAATATAGACATGCTTAAGGAAATATTGGAATCATCTCTAGAGTGAATTACAATTGAGATAAACAGCTGAAGCTTAGGGTCTTCATTCAAGGGCAAAATAGCCATAGCTTGGTATAGCCAGGAGTTGAATTCACAACATACTAGACTTACCCTCTGCACCCTCATATTTAATTATGGTTTAGAATAATGCTTGTTTGTTTATACATTGTTTTAGTGCCAAGAAATAGTTTTTGCTTATCCAAATTGGTCTCTTTATGTATATTATAATAGTCGTATTAACGAATGGAGCAGAAAAAAATTCTCTTGTGATTAATATAAGAAGTGTTATTAAAGCAGAATTAAAGGACATCTTGACTTGCTTTTTTCTTATGCAGATTCACATGCAGATTTATATAGATTATAAACCATAATATATTATAATACATTACAATAATGTAGATATTTGAATGAGACAAATTGCATTAAAGTGACAGACCAAAAAGAAAAACAAAATATCTTGTTGTACTTCTGCTTAGCTTGGTCAGGGTTGCAAGGGCAGGTCTGGGGTCTAACCTTGAAAATCACTGGCAGAGGTACACCTCCGTAGGTAGAAGTATACCATGGACCGAGTGCCAGTCCATAGCAGCATTGTAAACACCACCAAGCCAACAGAGTTGTGTGTTATACAAAACATTCCATAAATCCTCCAATGCAAAAAAATGGTTGTTTCTTAAAGTGAGTACAGTTTTAGGAATAATTACAATTACAAGGGTATGTGATTTTAACAATAACAAGGGTATGTGATTTTAACAAATGTAATCTTAATTCAATCTCAGGTATTTTGTTGATGATAAAATGAATGATTACAGCTTTTGTTATGTATTGCTTTTTGTTACGTTAATTGTTTGCAGAATGATTCTGCTCAGATTTGCTTGGGTTTTTGTGCTGGTACCTTGGCTGGCTAAGGTCTGCCGTGAAGGTCTTACCACTTGAAGTTTGCCATAAGCTTCATATACTGCGTGCTGGTTAGTTCAAAATAAGTTGTCAAGCTGTCTTTAATCTTTAATTTTTCTTATTTGCAGATAGTTTGAACAACAGTCATCTTTCACTTCTATTAATTAAATCTAAGGACATTAGTCTGTGATACTGGTGGTGTCTGTATTTTGCCTCCTGGTGGTTCACTCAGTCATGTGCTTTTAGGTAGAATTCTAGTTTGATTTGCGGTGCTATTATGGAGCTAATGGGCAGATGTGAAAATTAGTTCTCTGTATGTGGGTGTATGTAATATTGTGTTTTTTGGCCAGATAGTGTTTGTTGAGTTATTGGGGTCAATCTGTCATGACCCACTCTTAGTCTCAGAGTGCTAATAAGTAGCTCTGATGAAAAAGTTAATGAGGTGAGTGAAATGGCAAGAATAAATCCCAGAGCCAGTTAACAGTGTATCAGTGCAGATTGCATGTCCTATTCGTGGACTTCTAATGAAAAAGCCAGTCTGGATTTTGTTACTATAGATTTTTTGATGAATTTGTAATTTCATTTGTAATCGTTGTGTTATAAGTGGCCACTTGAAAATAGTCACAGATCAGATTGGCAGTACACTTTGACTGCAAAAAATTGCAGTGCAGAAGTTTACAAATTGCAGTAGTCTGTAGTAAACTTAAGTAGACTTAATTTTGAGATAGGTACCTTAGTTTTGCTACTGCTACTCATGTAAACTAAATGTAATCTCCTCATCAGTCCTCAGCCCACCTCCTCCTCCTTAACCATCCTTCCTAAATGTTGAAGGCTGTGATGAGAAGTTAAACGTGATTTGTCATTCTAATCTACCACTGTTCCCAATGTAGACAAGCCACCTCTCAACACCCTAACCTGCTGTTCTAAATATGATATACTTAAAACTCCATTTATTCAGCAATATTATCACATATCAAATAGAGGCTATCTTGCTTAACAGATTTTTTTTTACCTTTTATCATTAACAACTCCTTGATGTCTGATCATGTTCTGTCTGCTTTCAAGATTGCAAGAGTCATTACTATCTTGAAGATGTCTACACTTAACATCTCAGACCTAAGCAGCTACAGATCAGTATATACAATTCTATAAACAATATATACAAAATATACAATTTCTGATAAGCTTCATGCTCCATGTTCTTCCCTCCATCAGATGCACAGGTGTGCTTCTCGTGTGCATTTGGATAGCATCTCACCACAGATGTGAGCTCCTCATCTGAACCTAAACCATAGCAAAATTGGGCCGCTTTATATTCTTTGAGATAGGTCAAGATCTTGTCATCTCTAAGATAAACTATTTTTCTGCATCCTCTGAGAATGCAAGAAACTTTGGTGTAATCATTGATAGTCAGCTGAACATCGCTGTTTCTATTTAAAAAAGCTTACCCAGTCATGCAGGTATCACTTGTGCAGCATTTGAGTGTTCCTTTCCAGGAAAGCCACCCAGCTGCTTGTCCAGTCTCTTGTTGTTTCAAAACTACACTAGTGCAATCCTCTTGTGGCAAATTATTATATTATTCCAATGATTACAATCTCTTGCGAGTGATTCAGAATGTTGCTTTTCAGTTTATAACAGTTTTCTCATGTCACTCTACTGCTGTATTTGCTTTACTGATGATCACATTAAGACACATTAGACTCTGCTCTGTTCTCTCACCAAAGTAGTGGAATTTCATTCAGCAGATTACATTTTGGGAGTGATTCTGTGAATCAAAAAGTGCTTACTGTTGTTGAGAAATATAGTTATGAACACAATAACTTACAGCAGGCTTATTTATAACAGACAAATATAAAAGTCAAATTTAACTACTAGCAGAGTTTACAAGATTACTGAGACAAGATGGGAAAAACCCAGTGGAACTATGTACGAAAATCCATTTTAATGAGTATTAATAGAACTTGTATGTTTCTATTATGATTATTTGTGCTTACATGTTCTGTACATTAAATCCAAGCAGGGTTAATTGGATGGTTTTCTTGGCCTGTTTCTTAATTGTATTGGTATGAGGTAATGTTGCCTATGAAAAATACACAAAATGTTTCTGCAAGTTTCTCCGGATGAGGGTATCTGCTGAATTGTTTTAAAGATGACTGTGTTTCCATAGTGGCTAATGCCTGTAGATGTAAGATATTGCAAAGATATACAACTACATTTTTACAAAACCGTTAAAAATGTAATCTTAATCCTGAACATAACTTTTTTATATGACCACAGGTGTTGCTGTCATTTTTGTAAATGTATACGTTTCCTTCAGATGTTTATCCCTATTTTCTTTTGCAAAGAGCAGCAGAAGGCTCTCATTTTTGTGAGTGTTTATTTCACTATCCCATTATTGTCACTTCATCAGTCAGTTGAGATGATTGTGCAGCTGCATTTAAAGAGGATGCTCTCCATCTGTATTCTTCTGCAATTAAGTCGAATCCATGGTCTTGAGATAACAAATATTTCTTCATTTCTAATGATCAAACAAGTATGCTTGGAATATCACAGCAGATTTAGATACTTCACACACTCACCTTACAGCTTCAGAGGGCCAGGTTCAAGCTGCAGTCTAGTCTTCACTTGTGTGGAGCGTTTTTTTTGTGGATTGTCACTGGGTTTCGTTCCATGTTACAAAGACGTGTTATGCATTCTGAGTTCTTCAAGTGCATGAGGGAAAGAGAGATTAGGCCTGAAAAACAGTGTGCATGTCTAGGACTTCTTGAGCTGTCTTCTTATCATTACAAATACATTCATAATGTGTAATCTCTCTTTTGCTCTCACAACTTAATAAAAAAAACAGGTCTTTCCTTTACAGGCTGATCCATAATATGGTATATATCATACGAAAAAAAGGGATATCTCATGGCTAAGGTTTCTAATGTAAGTAACACATCATACCTAAATCATCACTTTTCTACCATCCCCCAGAAGTCTTTAATGCATTCTATTTTCCTATTTATTTGAATGTTCATTTCCTGTTGGTCTTACACCTCACTTCACCTACTTTTGGGCCATCAGCTCTTCTTTTTCCCCTCACTGCTTTCAGAGCTGTGGACAAATGGGGCCAGGATTAGCAAGGCAGAGGTTAAGGTTAAAGGTTAGCTTGTCCATGATTCAGTACAATACTGTGATGGAAGAGAATTTGAATGAGATCACTGTGGTGTTGTTTGATGAAGGGTTGTTTAATGGTATTAAAGGTAGGGCTATGTGGGTTGAAAGAAAGGCTTGGTTTAAGTTAGATTAGTGAGGTCAGTGAAGGAGATTTAGCCAAATCAATGAACTGTGACAGTCTGAGTCAGCAGATAAAATACACAAACATTCCACTTAAAATATCAGTGTTTTTTAATACTATAATAAAATGTCAGTATGATTTTACAGGCAAACGATAGAAACCTATTTGACTGTATGTTGTTCAGTCTTCTAATATGCAAATACAAGTTTATCCGATACATTCTCGAATATACAAAAGGTATCGTAATTCCCCTAGCAAGATATTTAAGACCTCACTCAGCCCTTCTTGGAAAATCACGTACATCTTTGCAAATATTTAAATTACAATAAATAAACATAAATGCTTATTTGGCCAAAAATGGAAACATGGTCGATAGACTGATGAAAGGCAGCACATTATCATTATCACAGTGGTTATAGTTGTTTACTCAAGTCTCCTGAGATCATTTTTTTGATTCCAGACTTGGACTTTCCATGTTCTCCCTGTGACCGGGTTACCTCCCACATTAAATTGACATGCAAAAGGTCATCTGGTGTCTCTGAAGTTTCTGAATGAATGAGTTTGTGTGCATGTGTATGTATTAAAGCGAGAGAGAAAGAGAGAGAGAGAGAGAGAGAGCGAGAGAAAGAGAGAGAGAGAGAGAGAGAGAGAGAGAGAGAGAGAGAGAGAGAGAGAGAGAGAGAGAGAGAGAGAGAGAGAGAGAGTACATATGCTCTGTTTCGGTTATGCTACTTATCTTGTTCCATAACCATACAGTTGAAGGAAAAGATGCTTGGCCAGTGCCCCATCA
Organism: Parotocinclus haroldoi; assembly: GCA_034779995.1. NCBI lineage: Eukaryota > Metazoa > Chordata > Actinopteri > Siluriformes > Loricariidae > Parotocinclus > Parotocinclus haroldoi. The sequence goes on from JAUZST010070530.1 coordinate 15,860, forward strand.
TCTGTTATTATTAGGTTTTTTGTTTCTGTTTTTTTTCTCCAAACATGTAATAGCTGCTTTACATTGGACCACATATTCTATAGAATGATGGCAAGTTGTGTGCTCAGTACAAATGCTATAAATATCACAGGATGGTCCATTTCCAGTTCATCCCAACCAAAGTAATCCCATAATTAGGTTAATCTGTCTGCACCTCCCCAGCCTTCACTCCTGCTGTTTCCTCCTCCGATTTTGACAAGATAAGCTCACTGTTCATTATGCCTGTCTTCTACACTCAATTATGATAAAGTGAATTAATTACGAGTGAAGGAACAATTTCATACACTTTTGTGAGAGACGTAGAAGGACATTTCCAACATCTGACACTGACACTAATCTCACCTGTCACAGTTCAACATAAACATATTCATTGCAGTTTAAATTTGACCTTCCTACTCTGCTATCGGGTGTTGAGCATACAGAAGGTTTTGTGTGTAAATTTTTGCTTTTGTAGCTGTACCTTGTGTATCCCAGTCATAATTGTGATGTTTTCTTAAAAGAAGAATCTAATTATACAGTTAAAGCTACATCTTAATTAAACATATGGACCTTTGTAATCTTCTGGTATGGTTTTCTCCAGGTGCTTTGGTTTGCTCCCACAGTCCAAATACATGCATGTTAGGTAAATTTGTGGTTCTCTAAAATAAAAGCGCCAGTTGTCTTACATACCTACTTCAGGTATACAGTGAGGAAGTGCAAGTTTTCCCATGTACAAAGAATGGAGGGGGTCTATAATATTATAAATATTATAATATAGCAGGCACATTTCAACTATGAGAGACAGAATCTAAAACGCATGCATCCAACATCATATTATTTCATAAAAGAAGCATTTGATACTATAGAAAAACAAAACTTAAAATTCACTACAATACATGTTACAGAGGTCAGATATTTCCTGTAGTTCTTGACCAAGTTTGAAGACACTGCACCAGGATTTCTTTGACTAAAATCTCGCAATACATGACCTTATCCATCCTTCCTTCAATACAGTGCAGGCGTCCTTTGCAGAAAAGCACCCCAAGGTATGATGTTTCTATCCCCATGCATCACAGTTGGGATGGTGTTCTCATCCTTCTTCCTCCAAACATGGCGAGTGGAGTTCATAAAAATCTCTATTTTGGTATCATATGACCACATGACCTCCCTGGATCATCCAGATGGTCATTGGATTCAAATGGTTCTGGACACTGGCTGGTGTGAGCAGGGGGACCTTGTGTGCCTGGCAAGATTTTAATCTGGTAGACTTTTTTTAGAATCATCATTATCCCACAAGGTGAGATCTTGCATGAAGCCCCAGTCTGTGGAAGATTAACAGTAATCTTGTGTTTCTTCCATTTCTAATAATTGCACCAACAGTTGATGTCTTCTCACCAAGTTGTTGCTTATTGTTCTGTAGCCCATCCCAGCCTTGTGCAGGTCTACAATTTTGTCCCTAGTGTCCTTAGACAGCCCTTTGTTTTTGGGCATGGTGGACAGATTGAGTGTGATTGATTGATTGTGTGTGTGAACGGGTGTCTTTTATACAGGTAAGTTCAAACAGGTGCAATTAATACAAGTAATGAGGGCACAATTAGAAGGCTTTTAAAAAAAAACTAACAGGTCTATGAGAGCCAGAATTGTTACTGGTTGGTAGGTACTCAAATACAAATACTTACTTTATGCAATAAAATGCAAATTAATTAATTATAAATCATACAATGTGATTTTATGTTTTTTTATTTAGATTCTGTCTCTCAGTTGAAGTATACCTACGATAAAAATTACAGACCCCTTCATTATTTGTAGGGAACTATATGACTATATGTCTGTACAGTTTTTAAATTTTAATCATGAACATTGTTCTTCAAGCTGATCAACTACCTTTATGACTTATGGAAGTGAAGAGTCAGTTTCAGATTCATGTGTCACTCATACTTGCACTTAAACATGGAAAACAAAATTTTGAAGTACTGAAGCCAGCATTCAATGTGTTTACCCAAACGTTTATCAAAAGATTCTTTCCTAGATACAGTTTATATAAATAAGGTGTAAATAAGGTTTTGTATTACGTCACTCAATTCTGCTATGAATAAGTTCCAAGGATTTTTATCAGGTCACTCAATTCTGATTCAGTTTGATATTAAACAACCAGTCTAGATGACTCAGAGCTTCCAGAAGTGATAGTTTAAACTCTTGCATCAGACTTGAGCAGAAAAAAACAGAAGATCCCTGTTTTATACCATATCCACCATTTGCCAATAGTATGTGTTTAATATAATAATCAGGAAGTAAAATTAGAGAATTATAATTTTCATTTGCCTTTTTGCTGACATTGTGGTTGTGTATACTCTATCTCAATTATTTTGGAGAAATAAATTAATGAAATTGTGTGGGAAAGTTCTTCTAAGCATGCTAGTTCATTGTCTTTCATTTAGATGATCTGGGCTCTATACCTTGGGTTACAATCGTAAGTCAATTTTTTTAGGAGTATTTAATTTTTGTAAATTTGTAATTTTTCTACATTGCAATGCATTTCAATTCAATTTATTTCATCTTCAACCTTTAGCAGTGACACTCCACTTGTGTCTCCGCTCCTCACCTACTGTCTGAACTCTTTTAACACAACTACTAATTTAGTTTGTAATTTGAATAATTAAGATATTATCTTGTGTGGGTAAATTGGGCTAAACCTGTAACTCTGTCTTACTTCTGATTAGTCCTAATGAGCAGGTTTGTAAGCATTTTGCAGGGTTGTTATACTGTATGTATGAAAATAATTTAGTCATAAGATTTACATTATGCAGACATCAGTGACAAGGTGGTACAGTGGTTATTGCTGTCCCTTCACAGCACTAGAGAACTCTTCTGGCCCAGCTGATGCCTGGGTGTACTTCCCGTGTCAGCGTGGTTTTCTTTCTGGAACACTTTCTGGTTTCCACCCACATTCCAAAGACTTGTTAGTCAACTGGTGACTTTAAAATGTCCCAGTGTGAGTGAGTGTATGTGTGTTTGTGCCCTGCAATAGACTGGTGTCCTGATTATTGTTGCTTCCCAACTTGCTCAATGTGCTACCTCTGCAATCCTGAATTGGACTGAGCAGGTATTGAAAGTGAGTAATTGAGTTTAAAATGCAGACCTTAAAGTCCAGTAAACTTGGTAAACTGGCAGTCAGTATGTATCTTCTGGGCAGTACAACCAAAGGGTAAAACTTTAAAAAGAAAGGGAGGCCAGAGGGTTTAAATACCCCACTCAAATCAATAGATAATCAGAAACAGGTGTTTTCATTAAAAGGTGCAGTGTGGATATTTACAGGTGTGATGATAGAGGTAGGCCTGGAAGTGGTATCCAAGCAAAAATGGCCAGGGAACAGGCTTAGAACTTAGCACTTTATTTTTCAGTTCTGTATCCCTTACAGTCATTGAGATACAGGAGATTGGGTCCTTGTTAGTGTAAGTCCAGAATCCACTGGATGCCATAAATGAGCATCCAATCCACCTCCCTGGATGGAGAAGCATGTGCTTTTGCTCATTCATTTAGTGGACCTGCTGTGGCAAGATTTAGAAGAATCACATGAAATGATGTAGAAATATAAACATTACAATGATATGTAACATCTTTCACTTGTTTAAGAACTTTAAATGGACCACGAAAGGCTTAGAGTGAAGAAGTCACCTTAAGAGGGTCAAAAGCTGAGCTGGTATACAGATGGGGTCTGAGCCATTGATCCACCTGGCACTTCGGTTTGTGCAACACTTTGCAGATGTGCTGGTGTGTACGCATCCAGATGGACTTACTTACATAGCCAGTAATCCAGTGCAGAAGTGCGGGTGGCCAAGGGGACCCATTGTACATAGTGGTTGATGACCTAGCAGCCACTGGAACGCAGTCAGACTTGTGTATCTGGAGAGACTGTTGAGAAATGTGTTTGATTGGCTTTGCATGTCTGAAGAGAAGTCATTTCACAATCTCATGACATCTTATTTGCTTATGCTTACATTTGGTTTCTGTTTACATGAATGTTTACATGATTACTATTAATTTAATAATTAATGAACTTTAAGTCTTACATATATCATGTAGGTTACCCAAGGAGTTAGGGTCCTTATTTAATTATAGTTCCTGTCAGGAAGGTTCTTCTTGACCGTTTAACCCCAAGTTTGCTCAGTTAGGGATTTGGGCTAGATATGAGTAAATCTGATTTGAGAAAATACTCTGCTGTGAAAAGCACTATGTATTTTAGAGCTTTGATATTACAAGCCTAAAGCACATATTTTACACCCTGTATGCAGTTATTGTCATTGTTAATACCTGTGATTTAAATAGCTGTAATGTGTTTCCCTACTTTGAGCTAGCTAATGTGATTAAATAAATGTACTGATTTGAGTGTGTTTTCGCAACGGCAGTGCGTAATGTGTCTGAGAAGCTGTTTGTTTTATTACTTTGAAGGAAGATATGTGTATCTATGTGTGTGATCTAACTGTAGAATTTCTCTGGTCTGCTTCATCCTGTACTGTGTTAAACCCTTTCATTGTGCTTCAGCAGCAGCGGTCTACAACATGGAATTGCAGCAAATGGGACACAGATTTTGCAAATTGTTATTAGCCCACTGGGGAGAGGAACTGCTTATGATAAGGATCTTCATAGTCTGATTTAGGTAGAGATTTCAGCACAGTTTACTGTAACAGTCCATTATTGGTGGGTGTGTGCTCAGGTGATTCTGTTTGCCCTCCATTTATGTTGCAGCAACCTAACACTTTGCCAATTCATCATAGTCACTTACATGCAAACACTTCTACACACACTCACACACTAGGTGAACTTTAGAGACACCAATTATCCTAATATGCGTTTCTTTGGACTGTGGGAGGAAACCAGTGCATAAGAATACTCTTATTGGCACTGTATTTGCCATCACAGTGGGTGAAAGCCATAAGAGTTAAACGTTTGTTTGCTTTGGAAGTAAGCAAATAAGGTCATTGTATACTGAACAAGAAAATAAATGAAACACTTTTTTATGAGCTGAACTCACTCCAAATGTAACCACACTAGCCCAGGATCTCCATATCTACGATCTTCACCTACGAAATCATCTGACCAGCTGCCTGGACAGCTGTTGCAACAATCGGTTTGCTTAAACCAGAGAGTTTGTGCACAGACTGTCAGAAACCATCTTAGGAAAGCTCATCTGCATGTTCTCCTCATTGGGGTCTCCACCTGACTGCAGTTTGTCATCATAAGCGACTTGAGGGGGCAAATGCTGACATTCGATGGCATAGGACAAGTTGGAGAGGTGCTCTCTTTACAGATGAATTGCGGGTTTCACTGTACAGGGCAGATGGCAGACTGCATGTAAGGCATTGTGTGGGTGAACAGTTTGAAATGTTGTGAATCAAGGGGCCCAGGGTGGCACTGGGGTTATGGTATGTTAGGGACAACGAACACAGGTGTATTTTATTTATTGCATTTTTTTCATGCACAAAAATATGGTGACGAGACCCACTGTTGTGCCATTCATCCATATCCATCGCCCCACGTTGTAGCTCATCCCAGTTTTTCTATTGAATGTCACCAATTGAGCAAGTTTGGGATGGTCTGGATCGGCATCCAGTTCCTGATAATTCATAGCCAACGAAGAGGAGTGAACCAACATTCCACAGGCCACAATCAACAACCTGATCAACGCTATGCAAAGGAGATGTGTTGCACTGTTTGAGGGAAACCCAACTCTTTTTACTCAAGATACTGACTGGTTTTCTGACCTCCCGGACCCCCAATACAAGAAAAGTAAATTGCACATTTTAGAGTGGCCTTTTATTGTGGCCAGCCTATGGCACACCTGTGCGGTGTATGGCTTATTTCAGCAAGGGAGAAGTGCTCCCCAACACAGATTTAGACAAAATTCTGAACAATATTTGAGAAAAGGACATTTGTGTGACTTTTGTATAAATAGAAATTATCTTAGATTGAGTTTGACTCATAATATATGGCAGAAAAAACAAAATTATT
>JAUZST010070541.1:0-21886 GCA_034779995.1 Parotocinclus haroldoi
GAAGGATAAGAAGAAATGGACAGCTTGTGAGTTAAATATGAGTGTCACAGAAAAGGGTCTGAATACTTATGACCATGTGATATTGATATATATGTTTTTTTTTAAAAAATTTTATCAAAAATTCCGTCTGTTTTTGTTTTTATTTTAGCAAATGGTTGCAATGAAAAAAAGAGTGAAAAATGTAAAGGGGTCTGAATTATTTCCGTAGCCACTGTATTATCGGCAAGTGGACTAAGGAATTTCAAACTTGGATTTGTCACACTGTAATACTATTTTCCAGTGGCTTGGTAGGTATCAGTGTTACCTCACAACAAGAAGGTCCTGCATTCGATGTTCGTGTTCACTCCAGTTTCCTCCCACAGTGTAAAGATATATAAAAGTGGTACATATATGTGTAATAGATACATATATGTGATATATGTCCAAAGATATGTAAAAGTGGCTATAGGGTATGTCCCATGATTGACTGGTTCCCTGCCTTCGGTTGTTCCTGCTGTTCTTCCTCCAATTACTAAAGTGTAAGGAGAGAGTACATTAAAATTTGTTTAATACAAATGTCCTGTTTTTAAGGTTATATTCCAATAAAGAGACCAACTAAGCATCAGTATTCATTATACTATTGCTTAAACAATCTAGTCTAATTGCACATAACAACAAAAATAAGAAAAAAACATTTGAGTATTTATATTTATTTGACCCTTTTAAACACTATTTAAGAGTAAACGCTATTTACTCTTTCCAGTAGATTTAAGAAAATGAATCAAAAGATGCATTCAGATGTCCTGCCTTACTTCAATATTCACCTCAAATGCATCTGATGGAGTTACGGTCGGGAGTTCTCAATCAGAGTTAACAAACCACTTTTTAAATGGCAAAAATTTGACGGGCTTACTTTTTGCAGTGGCAGGAGCTTATGAAAGTGCCATTTTAAGAGTCAGTGATGTGTTCATTACAACCAATGCTACTGAAACTTTTCGTCTGTGGAGATTCCAAGCCTGCATGCTTTATTTTATGAAGGTATTAGCAGTAAGGGTTGCTACTGTAGATCATTATTAGTGGCAAGTGGTGTCTATGAAGTTTTGGCCATATATATTGTATCTTGACCAGAACCAGGTTCAAATATCTTTTTTTGCCACGCAGAGAGTTCCGCCTAGAATTATGTAATTGCAGTCGTATTTTACACTCGTTTCATTTTTGTGGTGAAATTTAAATGGAAAAACATGCCAGTCATTCATTATAATATACTCATACTCAGATGTGAAAAGGAACAAATGTTTTACTGCTGCACTAGCAAAAAAGAAAAACTGCAAAGGCCCAACTTTTATGAAAGGCATGACTTTATCAGACATGAAAGTCCTAGAAATTATATAAAAATATACTTTGAAAGTACATGCTGTATAGAGCTCTTCCAGTAAATCCGTTATATAAGTAAGAGGATTAAAAACTAAGCATGATGACTGTGGAAGTTTTGGACAGCATGAACTATGATGTCGACTTAAGAAAAGAATTGAATAGCTTTAAGTAGAACTGAAATCTGCACAGTCCACCTAAGCAATGCCTCAAACATCGCCAGTCATCACCACCCAGTTTAGTCTACACTAAGGATTTTCATGTCATCAAGAGCAACACGACTGAAAATATACCTTTTCCTGTTCCCTCTTTTCTTCCAACAACTATTTTTGTTGTTGGCATGTTGAATGGGATTAGATTGCCTGCGTAATGGCATCCTTTGGGTCAGAGCATGAAAAAGGAAACCGGAAATACAGTCAGGCAGGAGATTTGCAATACAACGCCTGAACTGCATGGAGGGTGAAGAGGGTGTACTGGGGTTCTATGCATTCTATCAAATAATCTGAGTATTGGTAGTGTATTCCAAACTACACTGCTCACAGAAATAAGGGATATTTCAAAATGAATGTGTAGCAATTAAGAAGCAGCATAGGTACTGCTTGGTTAAAAAAAAAAAAAAAAAAAGACCACGTGACTATTGTGTCTCATTAACATCTGTTTTGGTCAATGTCCTGTTTTACAGAATGTAATGTGGCTGTTAAGGGGTGCATACCTGTAATTTATTGCATTGTTATTTAACATATTTAGTAAAGCACATGAATATATGCTATGCTATGCTACAGCAAATAAATATAATCATGTTTTTTCTAATAAAAAGTTGCCAACTTTGAATACCTCAGAAACGGGTATTAATTTAGCACTGAAAATATAGCTGTGCACATTTCCAGGTCCTGTTGTTTGGATCATGTCCTGTTAGATGTAAATGGCATGTCTGGAGTCTGGAGACTGGAGTAAGTAGAACACTAAGAGCTGTTTGACCTATAGAAACATATGGGCTTTAATTTCAGCCAAGTTTGGCATCAATACAAGTCTCCATCTACAGCGAACCCCACAATGCTGCATTATTAAATGTTCTCTCCACCTGACCCATGAAACTGATTTAGCAGAGACTATTTTACATGTTGAGGTCACCTTTGTATTAATACATAGAAAAATACCTCTGGTTGTCTTTGAGATTAACTACTATAACTCCCCCAGCTTTAAAAGCCACCGAACACCCCCATTGGAACGAAGTATAAATTAGATGGAGGGACGACTGAATGGAACCAAGCCAATTGATAACAAAATGTGAAGCAGTGGTGAATCATTAGCTAAGACTCTGGGCTACTAATCAGAAACCATTATGAGGTCTAATCTTGCATGTTGGGCTCTTGGGGAAACTTTTTTTTTTTTCTTAAGTTCAACTGCCCATCTTAATTGCAGATCACTCTTGCTATGAATGGCTGCTAAAATGCTGTAACTGAAAAATGAATTCTAGTTAAGACATGTTAGGAATAATATTTTTTATTTTAATTTGAGGCACTAACGAATACAAATTTAGCATTTTTATCAAGCTTTATTAACAAATCTGTTTAGGAAATATTTTTTTTATCCAGGATTTTGATGTATTAAGATACACTGTACCAGATTTATCCAGCTGTAAAAATGTATTCCACTGTTTTCCTGTCTAAAGGATTCTGTTTAAAGAAGTATATTAATACTAACAAGAAACCCCATTGACTCTAAATGAGCCAGAACCAAATGACCTCACAGCGAGAACTCATTTACAACTGCAAATACACTAGATCCAGAAGGACAGAGGAGACAGAGGAGCTTTTATCTAAATGCCTGTGATAATAGTCACGTTCTGAACTAAGACTTGCCCGTAACAGTGAGCCAGTTACTAGATCACAGTGAAGGGGGACAAGACCAACGTGGCTGAGAATGAAATGAAACAGATGGAAATGGGAGTGAAATAAGTACTCGCTTCTCTTTTCACAACCATCATCTGAAAAAAAAACTTGGAGCTACGTCAAGTACTCTCTGCACACTCAGATCACATAGTTTCTACATCTCAAAGAAATTAGTAGTTGGCATGTAAATGGCTCCGGTGGTCTCTTCTCACAACAAAGTATGAATGCATAAACATAAAAACTGGCAATTTTCCAGATGTCACGTCTCACTCTGAGGGGATTTGATTTTCCTTCTGAGCTTGCTGTCAAGCTTTGCTTATTATCTACCAGGAAGTTTTTTTCCTTGCCACTCTCACCTCTGGGTTGCTCCTTTAGGGTTTTTGTAACCCAAGTAAGTGCTTCACACTAGCTTCCACTGTTAAAAGCACTCGGCATTAGGGGCAACATGGTAGAAAGTAATACATTACAGTAATCTCAGCAGTAACAAGTAATGCAACTGTATGCAGTAAATTCTTAAAATCACGTTGCCTGGGAATGGTGCCACCTGGACAATGCAACTATGGACACTGGGCTTGTCAATGCCATTCTCTCTACTGGTGGGCCTGTGTAAGCCGTCCGGAGCTTGTTCACCATGTGCGGATGCCCTCATGGAACCACTGCTCCCAACACCTCCTAACAGCTAGGTGTGCCAAGCAGTTCATCAAAACAACTATCCTACTTCTCTCGGTCCAATCATGCGTCCCTGTCAAGGTTTGTCTCTAAGTGCAACATAGAGGAATGTCTAGCAGTCAACAATCTGACCAAGAGCTGCACTACCCAAACGTAGTGGGGAATTTGGAGTAGTGGAGCACTTTTAGACCCTCTTGTGGCAAGAGTCGGTGTCTAAACAGACCACACCTGTAATCATATACCTATCTGCCTGAGACTGCATGCTGGATAACTGCATGGTTTTGCAACAGTCTGACATTTCTATCTGGGTGCATTATTGTCTTATCAAATAGTAAATGTGTCTCATTTGTTTAATTGTATTTTTATCTACTCTTAGGATTTGTGTGAAGATCCAATATTGAAGGCATGTACTGTATAGATAGAAATGCAGACCACTTGAAATGGTCTTAAAACTTTCAAGCAACACAGTAGAGTGACATAATTAGCAATTTGAATTGGAATACTCTTTTAGAGTAACTACTCCAACATTGAAACCACTATATAAATAACCAGAACCAGTCCTCTATTGTTTGAACATGAAAGCACATGGCTGAACATGGCTGTCTGTTAGAACATAAATAGAAATCTTGCCACTTCCCTCTGCTTAGAGTACTTCACAGTTGTTGCACATGGGTAGTTCATCCTCCCTCCCCATGTTATGCCCCACTAAAAGTAGGGTTGGCTGACCTACAATTCAAATTGATTAATGACCTTACTGATGCTTCTTAATTTCAGTCTTATTCAGTCTCCACTCTGGTTTCACCAATAACTACTATGCATATTACTGCTATTTTAGTTATCACAATTCGCTCTGTCTTTGTTTGTACAGTTTGTTTATTGTGCAGTTTACTGGTTATCACTTCAATTTTCAAATAGTTGCTGCCTCTGGCAACTCCTTTGTGGTCTAGATTTTGCTTTTCTACTTTAAACTGTTTTGCAACTAGGTCTTTTGTTAAATAAACTGAGCTTGGATTTAATGATCGGATTTCCTCTTTCTTTTTTTCTTCTTCTTCTTATTATATAATTACCATAGTCTTTCTCCCAGCTCAGACCACTCAGGCCATGTTCCTTTGAACTCAATATGCCATTTCTGTACTATTCTATGCAAAATTATTCTGTTTCTGGCATACACAATATGGCCAAAAGTCTGTGGACATCCATATAATTCATGATTTCACCAACACTAACAGGTTAAAATTAAGAAACATATGAACATATGGGAATAGAATCTACATGGGCAAACAGATTTAGCTGAACTCAGCAGTAGATCATAATATGACACTTTAAAGGTATCCATCTCCCCAACGAGTCCGGTTGTCAAAATGTTGCCCTGCTTTCTAACATAGAATTCGTAAAAAATGGTTTCCCAGCAAGGAAAACTGCCTGAATTATGCAGAATTCTGACATTAACTCCATCAGACACCTTTGAATTGAACTGGAATGTCAGCAGTGAGCAAAGGCTTATTGCCCAACAGCAGAGGATGACCACAAAACCTGGTGGGGTTCCTATTGGGCAAAATTCATATTAATCCCCATATTTTTACAGGTAATTTAGGGTGTCCACGAACCTTTGCCTGTATAGTGTATCATGAGAAGAACCAATTAGTTGGAGAAGACAATTATGCTTGGAAAAGCTGAGAGGAAAATAGAAAAAAGATCGCTGGCAAGAAGATTGATGGATGCGATCCAAGGACTCTTGAACAAGTAATTAACAAGCCTGAATACCTAAACAGGGGAGAGAAGATTGTGAAGAAACATTGCTCATACGGGTGGCAGGAGTCGGACTAGACTTGCTGGCATTTGATGATTATGATGAGAAGTAGTACTAGTTTTTTTATTCTTCAAACATGCGTTTGCAGTGGAGCCTGCTGTGAGTTCCAGACCTTCTTGTCTGGCTCTTTGTCTTGAAAGCCAGTTCTTCGAGGCAGAGCATGGTGGCACTAAAGCTCAGCAGAACGGTTTTCGTTTTCCTACAGAGCAGCCCTTTTCTTCTCTCTCTGCTCTCCCCCTCTTTTGTGCTACTCCCCACGTGTCTAATACATTAGGGCTGTAATGAAAGCAGGCGGGGTCTTTTGCGCCGCGTCCAGATCCTCTGCGCGCTTTGCTGAATAGGCGCTCCTGAAGGACCAGAGGCACTCGGTGATGTTCATGTTCGATGGAGTGGAAACGGACGGTTTGTAGGACCCGGTGGCCTCGTTTTTTACGGGGTGAATAGAGTCCGCGCTGTGGAGCCTGATCGGCTTTTACACACCTGACGGCTGATACAGGACGCTGAAGGAGCGGGTGGAGTGGAGACCAGTAGAGAGAAAGCAGAGTGGAAAAGGGAAAGAAGAGATTTTACCTGGACATGGAATTTACCGTGGCTGCGTGAAAAACATACGATTTTCTTCTCGTAGGGACACATCAGCATCAGATTTGGAGAGAAACAACGGGGGCGCCAGCTTCATCCTGGATCACTCGCATGTAAGTCAAGGCAGATGCTCCATTCAGTGCATTCGGTGCCTTTGCATCGGCTGTCTTATTGCATTCAAGCCGACAGTGTCATTTCCATTCATACAATAAAACACAGGAGCCGTCATGAGGCTGGCAGGAGCGCCTTTATTTATACCGGCATCCTCAGCCCAATTCTGAAGTAGGATAACACATGCAGTGTCCATCTGGACACAAATGCCCACTCTTAAGTGTTAATTCAGCCGTGGGGAATTTGCTCTGATATTAGATGTCAGCTCTGGGGAATCACTATTGTGTGATATTGATCGGTACAACAGCTCATATTTCTGTATGGATGTAGCAGATTTATGGGACATCCTTCAAATGTTGCTGTTTCACTAGTACATAAAAAGCAAAGTCAGCATTTATTTACACTATTGATAATTTGAAGGCGAATAAATTATGCAAATTGATATGATAGGGGCATCAATTATGCAAATAAACACAACGTCAATTTACTACAAATGCGATGGTCAGTAGTGAATGAAGGTTCCTCTGTCATCGTCAGTGGGGATTGGAAATAGCCTGTTTAATGTGAATCATAAATCAGATTAGGATGAGATTTCTGATTTAAAGTAACCTCTACATGTGTACATAAGGCTATTCAATTGGTTTCTGATTGTATGTTTTATCTCTGTCTGTCTTTGTTTGTCTGTCTGTCCGTCCGTCCAGATAGATATGTGCCATATCTTTCTGCAGCTCATTTAAAGGCAGTCTATTTCAATGCATCCTCTGTTAAATTTGGCCATCCTCAGCGTAGTGGACAGGGAGATATCATTTTCTTTGAGTGCACAGGCGCGCACTCTCCTCAAAACCACCGCTCATCTAAACGAAAAACACATGTTCATTTCTGGTTAGATTACAGTCTTTGTGTCAGGACCTTCGACTGTGGCTACTGAACGACTGTGTTATAGGCCCAGGGTTAGCTTAAAGGACACACATCTTCAATGGTGCATTCAGCTGTCTGAGCTAGGTCAACAGTCATAATGTGGTTCTTTAATGGAACCAGCTGGATATACTGAAAGGGATTTTAGCTTTAAACTGAAAAGATGGTAAAGTGTGGGAAAAATCAAATAACAGCAAAATGTGAGAATGCTGATCATTTGTTTTCTAGCTGATCAGTTTTTGGTTTGTAGCCTTTCTTTGCTTCCAGATAACGTTTTGCACTTATTTGTTAAAATTTCCTAAGGATCTTGAAACAACTCCCCACAAACAGGATAGTGTAGTGTACAAAACTTGTTCTCATTGGCAGAAATTGATACTGATTTTTGGATTTTGTGACGTGCTGAAATGGCCTGCAAGGTCAGAAACAGATGTTACATGGTTGTCCTGAACCTAATATGTTGGCTCAAGACAGAACTCATATATTATCAAGTCATAATAACAATATTGATGACTTAACTTAAACACCATTAATTACACCATTAAAAACACAGTTAATTGGTGAAGAAATTGTGAGAAAGTCCACAGTCAGTAACCAAATCTCAGGCTCAGACTATGTACTAAACCACCACTGCACCAGAATGTAAATAATTTGAATGAAATGTACTACTAAATACATTTTTAATATTTTCTAATAGATTGCACTAATGTCCATGGTTGTATTATAAGGAATGAGATGCTTTTCTAAGTGATCTGCCATTCAGTTGGTTGATAATAGAAGACTGGAAGGTCCGCTGTAGGTTCAGATCTGGTGAAGGTCATTCGGTGAGGCCTACATGGTGGCATCATCCTCATCACGGGTGAAAGAGACCATGAACATCAAGACATAACAGATAGAAGAGTTAAACCATTGTAGGAAAGTTCCTCCAAAGTGTATTAATTCTTCTTAATTCCAGTCTACCAGTGGACTTTATCTTGATTTTTTTGTGCTAGTGAGAGAAAATAGTAAGCTCTTCTTTAACTCTCAGTGCCTAAACCTACATCTGAAAAGCTGGGTGTCAAGTCGCAATATCAGAAACTGTAGCACACCCGTATGTATACACACACTCAAACACAAACTTGCACGATAGAATGAAAAACACATGACAGGAGCAATATGTGCATCTGGTCCTCTGCTTTGAGCAGCTGAGGGCAAATGTTTATACAAGAATTATTGGAGAAAGACTCTCCCTGCTTGCTTAAGGCATTCGTGAGATGTTGTATTTGTCTTTTTCTTGATTATCAGTGTTCTATTACTACATGACCTACATGAACCAAAACAATGCTGCAATTTGCCACAAAAAAAGCTGGCAAGCATTCCATTTTAATTACTTTGCAACATGCACTCTATTGCTAGGCTATGCCGTTAGCCTGATGGCATTCTTGCTAACGAGAAAGCTATTATGTCTAAATACCACAGTTTAATGCTATTCTTCAAGACAATTCTCCCTTCTGCCCAGGCACAGCTTTAATATCTGTCTGTTCTTTAAGAGGATACGGCGAAATGGTTTGGAAATGTTGAGGATGATGACAAAATATTTGTATTATTATTGGTTAGCGGTGTTAAACTTTTGAGTGCCTGTGTTTTGTATTAGATTTGCTAAGATACTATGTGTAGCATTCCATAATGAAAATGACATTAGCTTTATGTGTATGCTGTTATGATGCAGTTTGACACTGAGAGAGAGAGAAAGGACTGGGAGTGGGAGATCCTGGATTTTCTCATTTGTCTTGGAGATTGTGTATCTTTCCCCATGTACAAGCCACACTGACTTCTAGCAGGAGTTGATTTTATCTTTCCTAAAGTCCTCCTATTATTGCTGTTACTCAAAAATATGATTTATAAATCGATTAAAAATAAATGTAATGTAAATGATTTATAATGATAGATATAAGTCTATATGAATTGATATTACAGACACCAGTAATTGTCGTGCACTGCTATATTAAGTAATGGAGAATATTTAATTTGAACGAAATAGCTTTCAGCGTGGACAGTGAGCTGACTTGTGGCATTTTATGCTGGTAACGGGCATTAAGCCTAACCTCAGGCAAATGGACTGGAAAGAGCAAGCTCTGAGATAAGGTTTGAGTTTGCTCAAGTCCTGTAAACCTCTGCTAAGGCATGGTTCCTGTTCATTCCCAAATGACTAACTGAAGTTGACTTGCCTGGGTTCAGGTTTTATGTGATCTAGGACTAGTCCCCAATTCCTAACCTTGACTGTTACCACAAGCTGGTTTCAGATCAGTGCATAAGGTCAGCTTCAACATCAGTTCGGGAGCAAAGCTTTTTCAAAAGACTCAAACTTTAGCCACTGGTGTCTGTGTGTCTGTGTTTCTCTCTTTCTTTTACTGTGTGTGTTTCTTTCTATTTTGTGTGTGTGTTTGCTTCACTAGGAAGCTGTCAACTCTACAGTTGGATCTATACTGAGCTTAACAAGATCCACCAATATATTATTCACTTGTTCCAATTTAAAATCTATACAATCACCTTCTCTTTGTGCACATGTTAAAAGTGTACATCAAAACGCTAATACGCTTATTCAGTACAAGCAATTCACTTCATTCACACAGTTTTTTAGGTACAGACTGAACCATGAAACTGTTTTCTTCATCAGAAATGAGGCATGAAGATAGCAGCACAGTCCAAGTTTACTAAAGGAACTATAATTTGGCACTGAATGTCACCATTATTGCATAGTAACCCAAACATATGGTTTAAAGGAGAAGATGACTATTTAGGCTGGTGGTGACTATTGTGGAATTTTGCCTGATCTCAGTAAATTATCCAGGCAAACATACCAACAAGCAACTTCAAAGTGTGGTTAAGGCAATTACTGCATATCTAAAAAAAAAAAAATGCAACCCACCGGGCATAAGCATATGTTATGATAAGTTTTATCAGTACTAAAATCAAATATACTGAGCAGACAATTAGTTGTTAAACCTGATTAAACAGGCATTTTGCATATGTGACCAAGGACAAAACTAGATTACTTAAGTTCCCACAGTGAAGTAGCATGGACGCAGACATCTAATTTCTTCAGTGTGGAACAAGTACCACAACAACTTTATATACGGTAATTCCTGTGTTTAACATTATGTCTTCTCCAATAACCAAACAGCCACTGGCTTCTTATTAATAATTCAGTGACCTTGTCTCTCTTGCCATCTCTGTTTTCCCACTGAGTGTTGCTTCTCAAGGGGGCACACATTGCAACGTAGCCTGCAGGAATGATCCCAGATCTGATCACAACCTAGAAACCGCAGCTTGTTTTTAATTTGTCTCAGTCATACACTACTCAGATACAGGTGGTCTTGCTCTCCCTCACACGCATGGTTATGTGTGCTTTAAACAGAAAGGACATGAAGCACGCTGTGTCTGCAGTATGTATGTCCTAATGTAATTAGACAGAGTTCAAACTTTAGGGCATGACTGAAGACTTCTGAAAGAACAATGTAAATTTGATCTGATGAGTAAAAGAACTGGAGTTTTTAATAAATATACTGTTGTAAATAGTATGAGTATGTGTTTTGCTTATGTGTTTATGGTGTGATTCTTGAAAGTTGCTTTTTTTTGGTGCAGTTTGGAGTAGATGACAATAGGTGTCAGTAAATATCTAATGTCATGTAGTAACTGTTGCTGTCAAATCAGCAATCAGCAACTTTTACATGCTTCAGGTTGATTGGTGCTTCATAGTCCTAAAATATGAACGTTTGAGTCATGCTTGTTGAAACGCATTTCTCTGAGTCGGTTATACTGTGGGGAAAAATCCAAAATGGTGACGGGGACAGAGTGCTACTGAAACCGGCCTGGTGTTGTCATTAAAAGGTTTAAAGTGACAGCAGGCAGTACTCCACCTGGCATAAAATATGAATCGAGCTCAGCTGGGAGTCTGAATAAAACCCTCACTTTGTTTTCTCTTGCTTTGACTCCAGTCTAAAGAAGGAGCTTGAAAATCATGTCGTTTACAACTTTTAGCAGTTCCAACACTTTTTATGTCCCATTAAAATTTTTTCTTTCAGAGTTGGTAAAAAAGTAAACATGTAGACTGTGTCAGTGTGTGTAAGAACCTGTGTGTAGGAAACTGTTTGTAAAGTGTTAAATTTCCCCAGTTGGCTTCCATCATTAAGAAGGCTGTAAATCAAAATCGGTATTTAAATTTCACACTTGAACCCAAGCTGGCCCATGGTTTTAGGTACTGCTCAGTAGGTGGGTTTTTTCCCAGCCTGCTTGTATGTACACCGCCTGTAAATGGAACTTCAAAGCAAGTGATTCTCTGACACTGGAAGCATTTCAGTGGTCTTCCAGTAATAGCATTCGTGCAGCTGTTTTTGTGCCCCAGCATGCAAATTACATTGTAGTGTGCATTTTTTATACATAAAAAGCATGTACACATGCTCAGTAGCATCAACATGCATTTACTGCAGTATTGTTTCTTAGTGAACATGTCCTTAAGATGAGCTACTACAATAACTCCACCCTGTGGTTTATCTGTGGAGAAGGGAGAATGCTAAAAACAAGTCAATAGTGTAATGTTACAACTTTAATACAAATCTATACTTTTTCTTTGTATTGCAACAGCTTAGACCACATTTGCAATGGCTACACAAGTAAACGTCTAAAGTTGGATTTTTATGGCTAATTGTTTAGTAGATGACATAGACACTAGCATAACTGGAAAACGTGATAAAAATGTAATTATTCACTTCATCCCCCTTATAAATCTAGGACTGTGATGGACTAGAAGTTAAGGTACTAGACTTTATCAGAAGGTCCAGGGTTCAAATCTCACGTCTGCCAAGTTGCCACACTTGGTCCTTGAGCAAGACCCTTAACCCACAATTGCTTGAATTATAAAACTGTGTTCGTTGTTCAGTTTTTGGAAAAGGGTGTCTGCTAAATGCAACCAACTGCCATCAGTGTTATCTTGATTAACTGAAAAGTGTCAATCTGTGTTCACTTAAGGAGACAAATAATCCCAGATAATAAATGCACCATGTTCTTTATCAGAGTTTGAGAGCATACCTACACATAAACAGCTATTTCCTAGACAGTCCACAAAGCTGTCCTTTATACAAGAGGAAAGCATTTTTGACTTTTGACACAGTGAAGCATGGTGGTGGTAGTACCATTGTGGTGTTAGTATCATGATATGGAAGGTTTTTCATTTGCAGAGACTGGGAAACTGGTCAGAGATGGATGAAAGAAATTACAGAATGGTTATGAATGAAAACCCATTCTAGTGTGCAGTAGACCTGATATTACAGGTTTACCATCTACAAGACAACAACCCTTAGCATATTGACACACAAAAGCAAGAATGTTAATGTATCTTTGCATTAACATGTCTTTTTTGTTTCATTAACCTTTATTTCACAATAAAATATATATTTACACATTTAACATGTTAAAAAAAAGTTAGTCAAATGATAGCTCAGTTAAGTGCATCTTAATTATCTTAAGTTGTAAGGCTGTAAAATATAGAAGAGTACATTGTAATTTTTTTGTATTGTTAAATCAGTTTAGCTTCTACAGCTGCTCCGTCTGCTTAAAACAGCTAGCTGGGTGTAAATGGATCAGTCCTCATCTGTAAAATCTGCTGCTTGCTAAGACCCGTCTGCCACCTTTGGATCACCATTAATTCAATGATGACAGCTGAAAGGCTCTGTGCAGTAGAATCAGACTTTGTGGTTATCCAAGGCTTGAAACAGATCTGGAGGGGACACCAAATTAACTTATGCACAAAACAGTCAGGATTTTATGAGCATGTGCATTTTCAAATATTTAAATTGTAACATTTATTTTGCAGAATTCTCCTGACTTGCCATGTAGAGTATAAATACCTTGAGCTAAACCATTGGTAAACAACAATGTCTCTGGACAACCTTTGTGAAGGACCTTAGTTTCAACCCTATTACAGATCCAGGTCCATAATAAACACTGTTTATACAGTACTGGAGTCTGTGACACGGGCAATTTAAAATCCGAAAGTTTTCTATACAGTCTTTTCAGCCACGTACTGTGACTGCAAATATTTGCTATGAAAGCCATGTTGTAGTTGCAGACTGTTAACTCTCTACTCTTGGCTGGTCTTTATTGACCGGTGCAATATCCAACTCATTGTCACAAATAAGCAGAGCCACATGGTTTTCCCAATCCCTGAGTAGAGTCTACATGGAACAAAAGAATAAAAAAAAGATTCCGTAGTAAATGAAAAAGGCGCTTTCCATTCTGCACAAATCCAGATACCCAGCTGTTCCAACATGGCGAATGGATTGTTGACCTGCCGCCGTGTAGTCGTGCACTGACCAGAAAAGGCCCCCCTATTGCTAGTTTTTCTCAGACGCCTCTGTCAATCTCCCTGTCTGGACTATTTTTCTATGTGATGGAGAGGCAGTTGGGTTTGAGCCATGTATTTTAATAAGCTGTATAATAGAAGAATATATATGGAACAATGTTGAGTTAGTGTGATGATTTGTGACTGGAGCCTATTTGACTTGGCTTACATTAGCCCAAATGTTCCCACTGTGTCTGCTGCATGCATTAGAGGTACACTGAGCCTGCCGCACTCCTCATCAGTGCCTGTAGGGGGAGGTACGCACTTAACTCCTAACTTCAGCTTAAATATCAACTGTAGGACTGTAGTCCAACAAGTTGCCTTACCTAACTATAGATGAGGCATATCTGTAGACGATGACTGGACATGAACTGTGCTTTTTAAACATAAAACCAGGAAAATTAGTCTGCCACAGCTTAGTGCTTACATCTGCATTTAGAAACCCATAAAAATAAAGCAAATAGATCCTTTTCTCTGTCACGTATTTACATATATTTATCTGATAAAGCTACACGAGAGCGGCTCGGGCATAAATTCGAAATGAAAGAATAGAGACTGAGAGCTCAATAAAACAGATAAATATTGTCCAAGTTATGACTTTTAAATTTTGGAGATGTGCATACAATTGTTACCTAGGCTGTTTCGATAAAATTCAGCATGCATAACTTCAGCATATTTGGATAACATAGAAAATATAATATGATTTTATTATTATATTATAAATATTATATTATCATATTCTTTTTATGTATCACTTTTTGGATTAGTAACGATGAGCAGTGGTTTTTTTTAGCCTACGTGTTCTTATATAACCACTACAGTTTAAAGCTATATTTATACGCTCAGCGATTACTTTATTAGGTTTTTTCCGTTTGATCAGCTCCACTTTACAGGTGTACCTAATAAAGTGATCATTGATGTATATTTGATAGGGATGCATCTTTGAGTGCGTTCGTTTTGCCAGTAGACTGAATCTACAAGTTTTGCTTTGTGCAATTATTCAAAACTACAATTTGTGATCTGCTTGGCATGATTAACATTGGTCAGATTCACTCTTGGCTTTTATACGTTTTCTTTCTGAAATAGTTCAGACAAGGACAAATTACAGTGTTAATCTAGCCATACAGGCAGTCTGCAATGAGAGAGTGTGTACAGCTTTGGTATGGTTTTAAAGAACCCCATTTTCACTGCTTTTCAGAGTGCAGGCTGAGCTCTGAGGTTTGCCTAAGTTCCAGCCAAAACTGTACAACTGCCTAATCTCTTTTTAGTGCTGGATGAAGTTGCATATGTAAGTCTGGCCACCTGGCTTTCAGTGGTCTGCATTCCCATGTGTGAAAGGAGTAGAACTGCTCTCCAAACATACATTCTGCTCCCTTATTGTCCCTTATACTCTCTCTCTCATCCTGTTTTGTTTTCAACACTCAAAGCTTGTTTGTAAACTATTTATTATTTATGTCTGGGTTTAACAGTTTCCTAGGACAATTGTGATATTAGTATTTTTAAATGGTTTATGAACCTGTGTTTCTTGCGCAATGCCTTGCTTAAAGTCGATCATGTCATTCACTATAGGACTTGAATTAAACAACTCAAGTTGTTTAATTAAAGGTTAATTGAACTTTCACTTTTACTTTAATCATAGTAAAATGTGTTTGCTTATTTGTGCTGATACTTTATATTTATAAAGAATCATTGCATAAAGTTTAAAGCTTAAATTCAAATTCTACCCATTGATCATTGCTGATATAGTAATTCTAGCACAACATTCCACCACCATGTCAGTGGTGCAGTTATTTTCGAAATCAATATCTTGGTACAGAGTCTATCAGGTCATAGATGAGCATGTACCCTGAAAGGGATGCCAGCCCATTGCAGGGTCAGGGACTGTATGGTCTATTTTAATCATTAGTATTAACTGAAATAATAATAAACTAAATAACTAAGAATATACAACAATAATAATGTCTAAAGTGCCTTTTATTGGATAGGTTTAAGAAAATACTAATGTTTTGCATTTTCACTGTTGCTCTTAAAATGTATTGTATGTATAATACAAAATATATTGTATTATAATATGTATTGAATTAAAAACAATTTTGATGAGCATATAAGACTGAACGTGTACCTCTCCTGGTCATATACTGAGTAGTTAGTACACTTTTTAAAAGTAAATAAGCCACAGAGTCTTAGAAAAATCAGTGTTTAACAATAGAAAGTTAAGCAGTTAAGTAAACGTTGTGTGTTTTAATGACCAAGTTTTGATTTCTTGTTTGTACAGCTGTTCAAACCTGTTTTCAGTTATACATAAAATTTACTGAAATTGCCGCTACTGGAACAGTGACTGTGTGAAATTGTGATGCATGTGCATATTCAGAAATGATTAAATAACTGTGTACACAACAAGACACCTTATAGTTGCACAGCCATGCAAATGCCAATGTTTGTCTCTAGTTTACAAAAACAAAAAAAAAGAACTGTGATGTACACCAGAACTCTCTGATGCATTTCATAGCCTTATAGACAACAGTGGTGGAGTTTGACATCATATTTGGAGGTGCTTATTTAATGTTATTCCAATTGTGATCTGTTTTGTCTCTCTTGACTTGCAGGTTTAGGAGAGCTGTGTTGCAATGAAGTTATTCAAAGGCTTGAGTAGGAACCTTTACACTATCTTACATCAACAAGGACGCTGGCGACTAAAGATGTTTCTGCTTGCGTTTGTGACTGTGGAGTTATTAACAATAAATGTCAATGCAGACATAGCACCAAGCATCTTGGAATTACAACTGGATGAAGAACAGCCTACAGGGACGATTGTGGGCGACATTAATGCTGGATTACCGCCTGGAGAAACTGGCTCAATGTATTTCATCTCTGATCTTGAGGGAACTGGTGTGGGGAATGACCTCGACATCGATGAGACGACAGGCATTATCAAGACATCCCGTCGACTCGACAGGGAGGAGAGGGATCACTATAGCTTCATAGCAGTCACCATGACCGGCCTTACAGTAAGGGTGTCCATCACAGTGAATGACATCAATGATCACGCTCCGAGATTCCCTAAGAATAAGGCTTCTTTGAAGATTCCTGAACAAACTGCAGTGGGGACCAAATATTCCCTTGATCCAGCCACTGACGCAGACAAAGGCCAGCTCACCACTCAGGGATACATCATCAAAGAAGGTAATATGGGGCAAGTCTTTAGACTGGAGACCAAGAGAGCAGCAAATAAGGTCCTTTACCTGGACCTGGTGGTTAATGGTGTTCTAGATCGTGAGAAGAAAGCCTTTTATTCTTTGGTTCTGGAGGCCTTTGATGGTGGCTCTCCTAAAAAAACAGGACAAATGACACTTGATGTGATGGTGCAGGATATAAACGATCATGCGCCAGTTTTTAATCAGAGCAGATACCATGCCATAATTTCTGAAAGTATCCCACAGGGTAGTAATATCCTGCAAGTGTTTGCCTCAGATGCAGACGAAGGTGACAATGGCCTTGTGCTTTATGAAATTAATCGGCGACAAAGCGACCCCGAAAGGTATTTTGTCATGAACCCTCATTCTGGAATTATTACGCTAAACAAGCCTTTGGACTATGAAGTAAGAAAGGTCCATGAGCTTGTAGTGCAAGCCAGAGACAATGCAAGCCATCCAGAGATTACAAATGCTTTTGTCACTATCCATGTACGAGACTACAATGATAATCAGCCCACAATGACTATCATATTCCTCAGTGAGGATGGGTCACCTCGAATATCCGAGGGCGCCCAGCCTGGACAGTATGTTGCCCGTATTTCAGTCTCGGACC
This sequence comes from Parotocinclus haroldoi, assembly GCA_034779995.1. Lineage (NCBI taxonomy): Eukaryota > Metazoa > Chordata > Actinopteri > Siluriformes > Loricariidae > Parotocinclus > Parotocinclus haroldoi. The sequence continues at coordinate 17,510 of JAUZST010070541.1, forward strand.
CTGATTATGGTGAATATTCCAATGTTAATGTCACCCTGGAAGGTGGTGATGGTAAATTTGCTCTCACCACCAAGGACAACATAATCTACCTTATCTGTGTGGATAAGATTCTGGATCGCGAAGAGAGAGATTCATACGAGCTCCGGGTGATGGCTACAGACGCTGGAACTCCACCACTCCGAGCTGAATCCTCCTTTACAATTCAGGTCACAGATGTGAATGATAACCCGCCTCTGTTTGATCAGCAGGCCTACAAACAGACTATTCCAGAGGTGGTGTATCCAGGAAGTTTTGTGCTACAGGTAACAGCCAGAGATAAGGACCAAGGCCCCAATGGTGACATTCGCTATAGCATCCTTCCCAACAAGGGAAAACAGTCTGCCTGGTTCACCATTGATTCTGTGACCGGTATCATCACCACAGCTACTCAGCTGGATTATGAGACGGACCCAAAGCCAAGTGTCAGGGTAGTGGCTACAGATGGTGGGAACCCTCCCTTGTCCTCCACTGCCATTGTGGAAATCAGCCTACAGGATATTAATGACAATAAGCCAGTCTTCGAAAGCAGTGTCTACAATGTGTCCATTAAGGAGAACACAGCTGCAGGGACCTGTTTCCTTGAGGTAGGAATGTTCTTCCTAATTATGTTTGTAAATATGTCTAGTCAATATGCATTTAATGCACATTAACTAGGCATGCAAATGTTATCAGTGTTAGCCAGAAATAAAAAAATGCATAATTTTTATTTGTTTTGTTTCATACACATACACATCACTGATCTTTTGTAATTTAGCAAGGCATGCATTATTGCATTGTTTCAAAAGAAGCATCTGCCCTGAATTACATACTTTTGCTGTTTCATTTAAGCTTGAATATTTTAAAGGATGTTGTCAGTGGGCTCTGTCTAAGAAAGAAAACAACAATGAAAAATATATCAGGGCCGAGGATCAGATCAGACCAGAACTCTGTAAGAATGCAAAAAACATTAGGGTTGTAATAGCCAAATCCTGCCAAGCCAAGGGTTTTCAAAAAACAACTGATCTGTCCTTTTGTGAAACGTTTTAAGTTCTGCTTTCAGGGTATATTTTAATATGTATTAAACTATTTCTTGCTAGTTATTATTAGCCAACACCATCTTTTGATCTCATTACATGCCACACGCCACCACTGCTGGTTTTTCACTGCTCCAGAATGGATTTTATTCATTCCACTACGTTCTTTAAAGCCCTAAGGGCTAAACAGGATACTTAGACAATCCACAAGATTGTTTTAGCTATAACAGCACTTCAGTCTACACTGTTCCAGGCTTGCCGTGCCGCACACATGGGCACGTGTGGTGCCAAACCATTTGCGGTTCCTGATTCCAGTCCACACGGACATATAAGTTTGCCCTCCATGATAGACCTTCAGTCTTACCAAGACTGGCGCCAGATATGTGACTCGGGTTTCTGTTACCTTGCTCAGTGGTTCACAGAATAGGTTTTCTTTAGTAATGTGTGTGTGTGTGTCATATATGAGGAAAAATAGAAAGTAGCAAGCCAGAGTTTGCGCAGGTTCTATGAAATCTCTTTTAAATTCTTTGTTTTCTTATGGATGTCTGGTAGGCAAACAGTCATTAACATAAGTTTTAAGATTGCCAGTAAATGCATGTTTTTATTATATTTAGTTAGGTATTAACTCTCTCTTTTTAGAGAGACCCGGTACATGTATCTGTTAGTAGCTCCATTATATGTAGCATAATATGGCAAACTATATATGTAATATTGGAAGATAATGTTCACTATTTTACAGTCCCACCACCAGTAGTGCTGCATTTCTGTATTTCTGAGTCTTAGTTTGTTTTCCTTCGGGTCCTGTGGGTGTTGTGATTTAATTTCAAAATCAGTCAGAGGGCCTGTTATGGTGGGGCTAGATGAAAAATAATATTTTTGTTTTACAAGCTTTTTAACTGAACACAGCTAGACAATGAAGACAATGTTTGATGACAATTGATCATTGCCTCCGTTGTGCTCTGTTACCAAAGACTGCAGTTAATGGAAAGCATGTACAGATACTGTTATGCATTAAAGATGACTTTCTATACAAAATGGTAACAGCAGTTTGTATTTTAAAAAGTCCGCATTCCACATTACAGACTATCGCTAAGAGCTACGTCCCCCAGTAGCGATTTACATGTTCAGTTTGCATTGATGGACACTAAGATCTTGTTGCACCAAACAATTAAACCCATTCAGTCCTGCATTTAAGCAGAAATTATTTTGTCACGGTGATTTAGTTCGGACATTTAGTGAATAACTCAACTAAATTGTGCGAAAATTAAGCTTTATCAAATTGACATCAATGGATTGAATGGGTTAACACAAACTAGGTATCCTATGGTTTTGCCATATTTTAAACTTTAGTGCATTCTTTCTTTTATGTCACACATTTTTTTAATTGGCTGTGATGAAATGAGACTTTCCAGAATATCACATAACGTAAAAATGTCATGCATCGAGCTGGACAGGAATTGGGTCCTTGGCAGTATTTTATACCTCTGAACTAAGATCTATAAAACAATGCTAAAAATCTCTACTATTTCCAGATTGCATAGGCTTGTTACATAACAGACAATAAATTGTTTAAGAGGGCTTTGGGGGGATTTTTTTTCCCTTCAGTTTGTGGCCCTTGTGATGCTATAAATATCATCATCTTTATTACAAATAAGTTACCATTTCAGTAGGACCCACTTTACTCTCAGATCAGCCTGAGGTATTTCTGACATGAATTTAACAAGTTGCTGGAAGCATTCTTTATAGTCCAGGTAATTATAGTCCAGGTTGACATGATTGCTTCAGTTAATTGGTGGAGATTTCTCAAATGTGTATTTATGCTGTGAATGTTGCATTCTGTTGCATGTTGCATCCCAAACTTGCACTATACTGAGGAGGCCTCTGATATAGTTATGGAATCACAAGGTGGATTATTATTTGGCTAATTGTTGCCACTAAGGGACTCACATGGTCAGCAAAATGTTCAGCACTGAAAAAAATAACATTCTCAACACTACTGGCCCAACTAGTGGCGAAATGTTGAGACAAGGCAAACTGGGTTGATGGCTGAATTCTGTTAACACCATATTCTGACCCTACCATCTGTATTTCCTGAAATAAATCAGCATTCATTCTTCAGCTGTCGAACTGTGGTGAACCTGTGCCCTTTGCAGCATCAGATTTCTGTTCTTGGCTGGCATATAATTTGGAGGCCAAGTCAACACCTTGAACTCTTTGTCATGAAGCTGTTCCTAAACAACTTTTACAGTTTGACAGGGTGCCTTATTCTGTTATAAGATGCCATTGCCATTAGGGAACACCATTGCCACGAAGTGATGTTTGGGTAGATGGTAAATATCCAAGTGACATACATGAATGCCAGGAACCAAGCTTTCCCAGCACAGTATTTCCCAGAGCATCACTTTTCCCATGTTATTCGCTTCACCTGTCAGTGATGTTGATACGATGGCTAATGGGGTGTAGATATACTGGCTTGTTTCCATAACTTATAATCTTTCAAAATTTGCATGCTTATTAGATTCAAATGTTTAAATACAGTTTGTGATATTTTTGTGGAAATGCCTTGGTTTGTTTAAAGAACACCAGAACGGTATGTCTGAATAGACAGCTTTTTGACCCTTGAGACAGTTAGGCTACAACAGCAGAAGGCCACATTGAATTCCACCTCTGTCATCAAAAATAAATCTGAGACTGCACTGGATCACCCAAAATAGATCAATGAAAAAAAAAATGTTGCCTGGACTGACAAATTCTGCCGCTACATAGAGATCAGATGTTGGTGTGATTCAGTGTTGTCCCTAGTTACCAGATCAGCATATATGCAAATGGAATTTTAACCCCATTAAAATGCAACTGACAAATTTCCATTAATTTTGTGATGCGATAATGTCAAAATAGTATCTGAGAAATGTTTCAAGCACCTTGTTGAGTAGAAGCCACAGAGAATTCATAATGTTTTTGGAGCAAAGGGGGCTTCTGTCCAGTATTAGCTAGGTATTTTTAATAAAGTAGTTGGTGTGTCTGTGTGTATGTGTTCATTCAAGTGCAGGTGCGGCATTAGTGCTGGCAATAATGCACACTATGGTGTTAAGTAACATTTTTCCTCATCCAGACGGAAAGTCTAATCACATTTAATAAATTTAAGGCTGCGAACACATCTGGACCAATGCTAGTGAAGGAAGCTACCCGGGGACAGTTTCCTGTAACATAAGATCTAGCCTGCAGTGGGGTCATATTAAGATGTACCTCACTGAAAATATGAGCCAGACTGTGGCTACCTGTTCTCATGATTTGTACCATGTAGGACAGGAGAGAACAAAACCAT
>JAUZST010070552.1:0-21883 GCA_034779995.1 Parotocinclus haroldoi
GTGTGTGTGTGTGTGTGTGTGTGTGTGTGTGTGTGTATATGTATATTTATAAATGTTTATGCAAGCTATGTAACCAATAATAATAATAAAAAAATAGTAAAAACTGTTGGACTTGAACGAATATTTATTTAAGCTGTAAATGCACAATCTCTGTTTTTTTTTATTACACTCAACAACAAATACTTGCAAAGCATAAACAATGTTAGAGCAGTGCACAAGGTGGCAGCATTTTTGTTTTTAATACCAATTCCAGTTAAGCATAGATTGTTATATTGCTGGAAACAAAGTTTGCATTTTCACTGAATGTTCGCTGAATGTTCTCTGTTTTAGTCCCTCGCAGTCCCAGTTTATGATTTACAAGTTTGAATGCAGAAAACAGTTTCTCTGTAGATATTTTTGAATAACAGGTTACATGAACACAAGAAACTGTATAGGCCAATGTCAATTATCTCAAAATGGCACTATTGGCTTGATTAATTAATAATAATACCCTACCACACGTTTTTTTAAATAAACAAGGACACCAACCAGGAATGGTTTATGGGTAAAAGCTTTTAAATGATATTTTAATATTTATTTAATTCAACTGTAGCATAAATTTGGTCCATAACAAGACATATGTGTGAAAGCTGTTTGCTGAATGTATACACGATAATGCACGATATGATCCTTCTGCTCTTACTTGTTTCATTTGTTTCAAATAATCAAATCTGCCATTCAGATTATCGGTCTAACCTTGTTACTATGTTCACTAATACGGTAGACTTACACAAAAGATATAATATTTGCGGTACAGCTTTAATAATAAGTCATTTATTTACATGAGTACTGATTTATGCAGTGTATAACAGGTCTGCTTTCGGACAGTACACGATCATATGGCAGGTCATATTAGCTGTACAGAATGTGCATTCTCAACATGCATGTGTCAATAATGTAACGTAATGCTTCCGCAGATGATCAAAAAGAGTTATTATAATAAATAAACACAATCACGGGGCTGAAGAACTAATCGTACACTGAGCATCGAACACTGCACTAAAACACACAGGGCGTTCATACCGGTATCAGCGACTTCCTTTTAACGTGAGAACTACTGGGTCGCATGGGGGAAAAAGCTTTTAAAAGTTAAAGATGATCTACCTGAAGTTACATTCAGACCCAAAGTTTGTCCGTCTGATGAGTCCATGCTCCCAAACTCTCATTCCAAAACATCCATGTCTGAACGTACGTGATAGATCAAAGTTCAATGCGTACTTTTTTTTTCATCAAACGACTCCACCCATCTTCTACGTGTCCAATCCTTTTCTGCTCTGACAAATAATGCATATTTATTTTTTGAAATTACATAACAATTATATGTGTATAAGTTAAAAAACGACAATAATATTATATTCTAATATTATATATTTTTATATTTGTCGCTGTTCGTTTTTGATGAGGAATGCGGAACTCTTCAAAAGTAAAGCATGTGCAATAGCAATAGTGGGCGGTAGGGGGAAGCAGTGACTCGTGTAGTGCAGAGGCCTACAGATTGTGAGCTAAAGTTCCGGTCAAAAATAATATTTCAAAAATCCTGTTATTGGTATTTAATTAATTTAGCATTTTTGGTGTATTAATGAGCGAGGTTTTATTATGGACACATCCTATATTTTTGCACTTTATCGCTTCACAAACGTCACTTGGTATTTCACTGGTCATTCTTATTGTGTTTCACACTAATTAAAATAAACAAGAGCTTGTGAAAGAAGGACAGACTAAGAGTCAGGACAATGTGAAATGACAGCATTGCCAACTCATCTAATTATCATATGGAAGGGTTGTCTTGTAAAGTAGTTAACAGTATGGCTTAAAATGTACATTATTTCCATTTTTAATTTATTGATTTCCATTGATATTAGTCAAGTTCAAAGTTATTTCTAGATTACTTTGTACAATGGAGCTTTGTTTCAAAGCAGATTTACAAATATCTAGGCCTAAATCCCTAAATGAGCATGTTTAGGGCACCAGAGACAAGAAAAAACTCATTGAATGTTATGATGAAGAAATGTTATTTTCTCAGATCACATCAAATGCAGTAACTCCCCCTGCCTCCTCCGGTTGACTGAGCATGCCATGCCAACAAAATTTTCCTCCTAAGGACACACGACCTTACAATGACTGTTTACTGGACAGTAAAGAGTAAATAATGTCAGTACACATATTCGCTATGATATCCAATGTATTCTTATATTTGTAGTTTTATACTCTCTATTTATTATACTTCTGATAATATTGTATTGTTTTATCATTGTCTATATTATCATATCATATTTATTATATTTTCTTCAGTAATAATAATATTAATATTTATTTAGCTTCTGTTTATTTAAACAATTACTCAACTTATTCTGAATTACTCCAGTGCACGAATTACTAGATTTGTATAGTTAATTATAGTTATTTATAGCTAATTATAGTTAATTAGATCACTTAGTTTGATTTTTAAACATAACTATATATAAATGTATTCTATAATATAAATATAATATATTCATTCATTCATTATCTTCTGCTTAATCCACACAGGGTCCAGTAGTTGGTGCCCACCCGCCAACTCTGGGTGCAAGGGCAGGAACAATCCATCCAGGGCACAAAAACACAAACTGTGAGACAGCTGTGATACATAAATATAATATAAATCTATAATATAAATATATCTAAATATTTCATTTTAAAATATCCCCTATTTTGTGAGCAGTATAGTTGGTTGTACAGCTAGCAATTCAGCTGTTCCATTATCACAGCTTTTCATAACTTAACTTAATAAGGGACACACCCTGGTGTAGGGAAAAAAGATGAGTTTGAGTTACATGTTCCGATGGTCGCATGCAGTCAAAAAGAAGCAACATAGCATCTTTTATAATGGAATTTATAATATAAATATGTTTATTGCTCTGTGTTTTCATTTAAAATATAATTTCAAATTTGAGGTAAAACATCTCAGAATTATAATAGTTTCTTAGTTGGTAAGCACATTGCTGCTTGAAAGTTTGTGAGCCCTTTTCCAATTTTCCGTATTTCTGCACATGTATGATTTAAAACTTCATCAGATTTTTTACACAAGTTCTAGAAGAACCCAGTTAAATGGATGAGACAGAAATATTGTGTTTGCTCATTTATTTATACAAAACAATATTCCAATATTACAAATCTAGGCTTACTGCATGACCCATGTTCTACCACCATAAGCACGAAGCTACAGGTTATTATGTGGAAAAGCAGTGTTTTTCTGTCTCCATACATAACGCTTTTTATGCAAGCGTATTTCATCCATCCACCAACATTTTTTCAATAGCCTTTTGGATTGTCTTTGTGAAGCAGCAAGGCTCTTCTTGAAGAATAGTGGCTTTTTCCTTGCAACTCCAGTATGCACAATGGTAGACACATGACCATTTTTATTAACCAGTGTGCAAGAGGTCTTCATTTGCTTAAAAGTTACCCTGCGCTCCATTGTAACCTTGCAGACTTTTATGCACTTTGTTCTTTGTCAGTTGATTAACAGTTTCAAATTATACTCTGGGATGGCTGGGTCAAGCATCGCCTAAACATAAAAGGCCTATAGGGCCCCAGTCAGCATGGTGATTACCCACTGACATACAGACAATGATCCAAAAAGAGACAAACCAAGAGCCGGCAATAGGCTGTTGTCACCAAGGATCATTGATATGCGAAAGCACCAAATCCTGTCCCATCTGGTCTGAATGAACAGAAGAGCTACTACAGAGCTACAGAAGAGCTCAAGACTTATTTGTTTAGTCAAGCATTTGGCCTGTAGTTCTGGTTCCAGTTTTAGTCCTTCATATGTTAAAGGTACCAAAGATCATGCCTAATTCATTTCCTCTTTCTGCCGAGGTTATCGCTCCAACGGTGAACCTGCTGTGGGAAATGAGATCAGACGGAAGGACTAGCTATGCCGAAGATGCTCCCTCTCCCATCTCTACACAGACTTATTACTTGTTTCAATTAAAAGCTTTATTATATAATGTTAATGATATTTATTACCCAAATGAGGATGGGTTTCCCTTCAGAGTCTGGTTCCTCTCAAGGTTTCTTCCTTTTAATCTCAGGGAGTTTTTCCTTTCCACTGTCACCACTTGGCTTGCTTGTTAGGGACAAATAGAATCCAATTTGTGACAATTGTTCATGCATCAATGTAAAGCAGCTTTGTGACAATGTCTATTGTAAAAAGCGCTATACAAATAAAGCTGAACTGAATTTAATTGAACTCACGGATACCTTTATTTTGATACCTTTATTTTTTTATAGCTGAAATGTTACTTCAACCTAAAGACAAAATAAAAAGACAAATACCAGAAAGGAAATTTTGAATCTTTTCTATACATTTTCAGTATCATTTGAGGTGAATGGTTGTTCTCAGAATTGGCAGATTTATGATTGAATGTGTTTATATGTGCACAAAAATGACACTGCCAGTTTATGTGCATATTCAGCCTATATAGATGCTAATTATTATCTGTGACAGGTTTTTAATTTTAATTTTAAGCTTTCTACTGTCAATAACACTTACCATTTTTACTGTGAAACTCTTACCTCTGAATCTAATTATCCAGAACACAGACTTGATGGACAATATTCCAAAAGCTTTGTTAGGATGTTAAACAGCACAGATGTGATCTCTATCTGTTCCTTTAGATCAGAAGCCTCACTTTTGGATTGTGATTATATATTTAATTACAACCTCATCTCTTCTATTCAAGGAGATGATGACTCATCACGCTGCACTGTGATGTGCTTGGTTGAAATTGTATCCATATATGCACATTACTTCAAGTAGGAGGATAGGTTTCCTTTCACCTCAACTTTAGTTGTTCCATTCCTGCCTGGTACTATGCATCCTGTACTTAGGCATATATCTGTGCAATGTCAGCCTTAAGTAAAGTAGAAGAATGTTAGATTAGAGAAAACACAGACCAAGCTCTTATGTTGTGTAAATGTTAATACAAGTTGATAGTTGGTCAAAGTGATTGCGATATTTTTTTTCATTATCAAATGTCTTAGCAATGTGTTCTCCAGGCTACCATAGAAGTGTCTTCTTCTGAGTTTTTTTAGGCAAATAGATGGATATAATACAAATTTTTAGGCTATATAATGCCTATTGAAAGTAAAGAAAATATATAGAATATAAAACAACTAGAAGAGCAGGCCTTTTTTCTTTAATTACAGCCACAAGATGGTTGGGTATGTCTCTATCAGGTTTTCACATCTCGTTTAGCAATTGGGTGTGCTTTGTTCAAGCACATTTACATATTTTCAGATTTCAGATTCCATTTTACCTGCAATCCTGACCAATTTGCTTGTACCCATTGAAGAAAAACATCCCACAACATAATGTCATCACAGTAGGTATGATTTTTTTGAGTAGTGTGTAGTTTGTTTTTCATATAGCTTCTATTTCTCTATTTCATTTTGGTGTCATCAGACCATAATATATTTTGTCAAACAGCATCGGAAGTTCAAACAAGACACTAGAGGAATCTTTGCTGCCCATCTGCCATAAGACCAGTTTTGTGTTGACATAGACTGACCAATCTCAGCCATAAAGAGTTGTAAGCCTTTAGAAGTGTAGCTGACTTGGTAGCTGGTAGCCTGATCAATAGCATGAATTGACAACCCAATGTGGAATGTGCTGGTGGTGCCATACAGTTTACACTTCTAAATAATGCTCTTAAAAGCGTTCTCATACTTGGCCCTCCAGCTATGGAATAAACGCCCCACTTTAATTCTAAATTCAGACACTCTTCAAAGTCTAGGCTAAAAACATTCTTATGTACACAGGTTTTTTTTTTTAGATTTAGACTGGGACACATGGCTCAGGTTGGCTCTTGCCTCTTGGCTGTGGTAGTGTCTGGTTCTTCCCCTTCTAGCTATGCTGCTATAGATAATGCTGCAGGAGTTTCATGCTGCACCTGGCATCAGTGACTGTTAATAGACTCTGTGTGCCAGTAAGTAACTACCTTTTCTCTGTGTACCAATAAGTAATTACATTTTCTCTTTTCTCATCGAGCTGATGTTCCGGTACCAGTTAAAGCACCACACACTTAGATGTTCCTCCACCTCAGCATCACTCTACTGGTCTTCATCAACAGAATAACTTCTCCACTGATTTATCATTGTTTGAATTATTATGAATTTAAATTGTATTAATTACTTAATGATTTCAATTAACATCTAGGCCACCCACGAAGGATGGGTCCCTTTTTGAGTCTTGGTCCTGCCAAGGTTTCTTCCCTCTATATTCAGGGAATTTTCCTTTCCACTGTCGCCCTAGGCTTGCTCAATTTGGGATTGACCTTTGAAGATAATATAATATTGTAAAGCTGCTTTGAGACAATGCACCTTTGTAAAAAGCTCTATATAAATAAATTTGACTTTGACTTAATAATAGCATTACTTCAAAGTCTAGTCAGTGTTTCTGTAAGTGTCACAATGGTGTCTGTGCTGGAGAGCCAGATCATCTTGCGCGCCTCTCCCATGATCATTTCCTGTTCCATTACAGCCTGCTGTTCTCCACTTATATACACCCTCGCTCAACAGAGGCGGAGTGCAGTAAAAATGCTAGACAAGGAGGTGCACTAGCTGATTATCTAGCATTTCCACTGCACTCCAACCCCGTTTTCCAGGTTCTAATTTCTTGGTTCACTGTTCTCTGTCTGTTTCAGGGTTCTTGTTTCGTGTCTCAGTTAGGTGTTTATAGTATTTGTTTTTGGTTAACCTTTTGTGTCTTTGCTGCCATTGTCTACTTGTACTATCACAAGTGTCTAGTAGTGTTAACATATTATCTGTTACCTCATTGACTGTTTACGTTAACATTAGCTTTGATTTGCTGTTTCACTCCTGCCCATGAGTTTTTCTGTTAGCATGGTTTAGCATCTAATTTTTGTACTAGCCCTGTCACTGTATTTGCACTGTATGGTCTTGTTAACAATGTTTTTTCTTTGTCCTAGTGTATTAGCTTTTTCGCAACTTTATCCCAAACCCCTTCTCAAAGAACCCTTCCTAGTAGTAGGCTCTTCATGCAACAGCCAAGTTTAAGTAATCCAAACCACTATAACTGGTGTCAGGTGGAGGTTAATCAAATTGGTATGTAATCTGAAAGATGACTAGGTGCACTGGTTATTTTAAGCATTATTATTTTTAGGGGCTGATTCTTCATCCATATGACAATTTTAGTTCACTGTAAAAACAACAGTTTTTTCCTGTTTTTACACTGTCTGGTTGCCTGTATTATCTGGCTATTATCTATTATATTAATTTAAAAATCATTTTGTGATAGGACTAAGTGAAGTAAAAGCAAAACTCACAGCACTAAAGCTTTATTAAACTTTTTTTCTTCTTTTCATTTGGTTCAGTAATATAACAAAGGTGAAATAATAAGTATCAACAATAAAAAGCCTAAATTAGCCTGTCAGCACGTCTCCTGGTTTTCAGTATTCATTGACATGGCTCACTGTAAAACAAACATAAGTGAGAAAGAGAAAGAGCAGAGCAAGTTAAATATGGTTAAAGAGGTACCGCTCAGGTAACATGGCTTTGATAAATGAGTCTGAGCAGTCTGAAAAACAGACAGACAGGTACAGACAAGACATGACAAAATGTACTACGCTGATTAAAATAGTTTGGGCCCCTTGTTCAAGTGAAGGAAATCTTTATTCTACATCAAATAATGACAGGCTAGAGAATTGTATGATTCACACTTGGCAACACTTTGAGGAACACTTACTCATCCAGTATGACAATATCCCCATTTACAAGTTTGGATTTGAATGAAATGGTTTGACATTTGCCTCCATTTGGTTTAGAAGAAATTGTATGGACTGCACAAATCTGTGACTTAACTCTTATCCTGCAGTACTACATGAGATAAATAATACACTGGTAAAAATTACAGTTGTGTTCAACTTTAAGTAACAGTACCACAAAACTAACTGAATAGTAAACTGATACATTGGTATGTGTGGAGCAAAAAAAGGCCTGTATGAAATTTTTGATTGCATCGACAAAAAAAGGCCTGTATTATCATAACCTGTCTGTTCCAACATATATATGGCTAAGCTCACAGCTATTTTTTTTTTAATTTATGAAAATCTAACAAACACTCAGTTATCACTACAACAGAAGTAGATGTAAATTAGGGAATTGCATCAATTAATAAATTAAATTAAATACAAAAATGCATAAATTATGTCATAATCAATTCCAATGTTACAAGGCACGAGTTCCCCTTTCGACTTAAACATACTGTACATTTAGACAGCTATTGTTGTAATATTTACTGTTAGCTTTGTGTTTTTATAAGAACATCCAGACTAGAATCTTTGCTACAAGGGGGCTTTTCTCTATATTTTTTGGCATTTGATCAAAGGCAGTAAATAATAAACACGCCCTTTTCACGCCGCCTATTCAGTTAAAGTAAACACACAATGGAGATAACTCAGTGGAATGTTCTGTTCTGTATAAGATAATTGCAAAACATGGTTGTTCAGCAGCTCAGTGTAGGCACTGTGGTTCAAATGTTACTGTAACCTCACCAAAGAAACAATTTATTTGTCTTTAAAAAGCCACCCTGAACATCACAGATCCTCCTGTTTCTGTGCGAATTTTGCTCACCAGCTGTGAAACATGTCAACACTCCCTGTTTGTCAGTTTCATCTTTTTGCCACAATTCTGATCAGAATTTCCTGTGGACTGACACTGCCGGTAGACCTGTTTGAACATTTGCTTAGATACACCGCCAAATACAGCCACTTCTTTCAAACTATGGCCTTTGGCACACCAAAATGCAATCACTCCAATCACTAACATTTGCCAGACATTAACATTTGCTTTGTGACCCATTTTTCACACAACAAAAAGCCACATGCCTAATGCATTGACTTCCTGCCATGTGATTGGCTGATAAGATTTTTGTGTGGTCAAGTTGAACAGGTGTACTATAGGTGTAAAGCAATGGCTGGTGTTTGTATATTAGAAATATATTAATTGAAAGTTAATTAGTAAAGTTAGTAAATTAATTAACTTACAATTATATAAACACAAAAGTCAGTGTGTCACTGAGCTGGATATTTAAGAGAATGATGGGTTTATAAGGCTATGAGAATAGTGCATGAATAAACTTGAAAAGGAACCAAAGCAGAATGCAGCTGTGTAAAATTATAGTCAAGTCACACAGGGCAAATATATTCAATAAATGATGTAATTCTGGCAGACAGTCATGTGCAGACTGTTATATAATAAATATTGTAGAAGGAAATAAGAGAGTTGACTATGTGGGTAGGATTAAAAAAACAGGTGACAGGACAAATAGGCAAAAATATGAGGGAGGAAAAACCTTGCAAACCTCTGAGGAATCCCTACAATGTGGAAAGAACATAAAAACACTTCACAACATAACTAACAGTGTGAATAGAGATGAATTAGCAGACTTTCTTGGATTCTCCACTTAGGAAAATTACGTTGCCCAATGTCGTCAGAGTAACTACCAAATATTTACCTATGTTTACTTGTTTGATCAAGTATTTTCAGACAGCTGATCTTGCTGATCTGTGGTGAATGTAAATGTTAAAGCAAACTAACTTATTATGCAGATATATTTAAAACTAATGTGAGAAATGTGATCTCTGGTAGAAAATGGAATGTTCAAAAGTATTGTCTAAATGACTAAGATTTCGTTTGCTGTAAAAACCTCAGTATGGGAAACTTAAGAAGTTGATGTTGGCTCATCAGAACTAGAAAAAACAATAACAATATAATCAAATTTTGATTCTGAACAGAGAGAGATGACATACTGATTATGGGAGTGGGCTAATGGAAAATATGTAAAACACTAACATTGATATGTGCAATTACAAAATAGAGTACTACTTAATCTGTGCATTATACAGAAAACATAAAAAAAATCCTTTCAATGATTGGATATGACATGTGATAAAATGACTGAATTACAATATCCCGCTTATGTACAACTATTGCTATGGCTCCACCCTTAAAACTGTGCAATTCAAAACAGTCCCAACATGCTGTTGTATATATGAGTATAGGTACATATATATTTATTTACTTTTAAAACTTCTGAAGTAATATTTCTTAAAATATTGAAGAAAGCTACTGTTTCAAATCTTTTAAATTCCATCTGAAACTTTAAAAGTTAATAAGTGCTACAATTAATGATAAGCCAGGAGTTTGATAACAACAGATGGAGAATAGATGGGAATCCATAAAATATTCCTGGCAGCAAAACTGCAGACATTATTCTGAGGGAAATTACAGTGACGCAGATATACTACAGTTGTACTTAAGGACAGGAAGACAAGGGGCATTCATATCGCTAATAACAAACACAGGATGGATATTTGGACGCAATGTTTGAGTTTATAGATTATTTTTAGTATAAGGTGGATGTTCCTTATTTATATTCTATCTGGTACTTCTTAATTTTGGAATTTACCTATGAATAGATAAAACTGACATAAATCTAGTCAATGTTTTTACTCCAACACACATTCTGTTTTATTTATGTACTCATTTATGCATTCCAATATGGCACACACAAATGTACAATATAAACATATAATGTCATTGGTATAATAACCTACATGGAAGCAACTTAATAAAGATGGGGTATACAGATACAGCAAATGAAAGAAATGAAAGTACATTGTATTCATTGGGGATTTTAAGTCATTTCAACCACACACACTGCTAAAAGATGCTTAAAATCACACATACAGTCATGCATTCCCCAAAGAGAGACCCTAAGAGTAGAACAAGGCACACTGGGAATGTGGCCATACAATTACTTCATCTGTCTTCAACAGCTTACTCCCAATTTTCACCTTACTGACAAATAGGACTCTGCCCGAGTGGAGTTTGGATGTTCTCCCTTTGTCCCTGGTTTACCCCAGGTACTACATTTTCATCCCGCTGTCCAGTGTATGCATTAATGGGTCACTCTAAATTGCCCCCGTATGACTGTGATGAATGCCGAGTGTTGCTGACAAACAATCAATTGTTGAAAATTTTGCAAAAAAATTAGAAAGTCAGTTCTGGGTATATAAAAAAAGCTCTTCGTCCTGTTACTTGTCTTACATTACTGCTATATATCTATGCCATTTTGTCATCACTAATGCCATTATTATGTCCCAAAAGTTAGGTTTTATTACTAAGTCACAAAACTAAAAAAATCTGATTTTGAAGGAATTCGTCTTTAAGCTTTATTTAAATCTTTGCTTGAATTTCATAGTCCCCCTTGAAATAAAATACCTACGCTATACTGTATTTGCTTAGAATGTAGTCAGACTGCCTCACACCCCCTTGTCTGTCTTCCACTGACAGTCACTGAGTAGGAGACAATCATTTTCAAACCACTTTCACATACCTTGTGCCCCCTTTTTGGTTTTCTGGTCTTTAATGTTTGTGTACTAAAAAGGTCCTCTACCCACCAACATCCTTTCTCTACACCCTTTCTCTAACATCCCCTAACTATTACTCATCCTTCATTTTTGTCCACTAGACCGCCGCCTCTCTAACCCCCGTTCCTCCCTTCTTAATTCACTCCTCTTAACTGCCACAAAACCTAGAGTACATAAGGCTTGCAAAATATATGTATTATTAGATTGGAGTTGATGCAGTTGTACCCATATTTGATCATTGATCCTTGATCCAGTCTGATGACTACTGAGAATTTCTAACATGCTGCATGCTTCTTGGTGACTGAAGAGAAGACTGCAAATTGCAAAACTCCACTGACCTCGTTTGATTACCATTGTCTCCCAACATTATAGCATGAAACTGCAATTGTATACATTATAATAGACAACCATCATTTTGTTCTTTCACTTTTGTTATAAATGGTAATATGCATTATGTGGCAGTAAATGGTGACACAGATAATCCCATATAAATTGTTAATGTCTAGTTGTTGCACTTTCATATCTCAGGAGTTCTAATGGTAATTAAATTGAATTTATATATTAACTTGGTCACAAATACAGTTTCTTGGAAAAGTGAGTACATCTCACATTTTTGTACGTATTTTAATAAACAACACTGAAGAAATGTGAGGAATACAAACACAAGTGTTTCTTGCCTACAGTCAAGCATGGTGGTGGGAATGCCATGTTTTAGGGCTGCATGAGTGCTGCTGGCTGTGAAGTGCTACATTTCATTGAGGGAACCATGAATGACAACAAGTACTGTGACATACTGAAGCAGAGCATGATCCCCTCCATTTGGAAACTGGGCCATATAAGGGGTATAGTTTCACGATAAGGGCAGTATTCATGGTAACGACACCAAACATACCTCCAAGATGAACACCGCCTTGCTTAAGAAACTGAGGGTAAAAGTCAAGCATGTCTCCAAACCTAAAGCCTATTGTGTATGTGTGGGGCAATCTCAAACAGAAGGTGGAGCACAAGGTCCCTAACATTCACCAGTATCGAAGACAATTACAGTGGCAACCTGTGAAGCTCTAGTGAACTCCATGCCCAAGAGAGTTAAGGTTGTGCTGGAAAATAATGGTAACAACACAAAATATTGGCAATTTTTTCATTTCCACATAGGGGTGTACTCACTTTTGTTTCCAGTGGCTTAGGCATTAATGACTGTGTGTTGAGTAATTTTGAGAGCACAGCAAATTTACACTGTTATATAATCTGTATATAATGACTACTTTTAGTGTCATATATTCAGTGTTGTCCCATGACAAGATATAATAAAATCGTTACAAAAATGTGTTAGAGGTATACTCATTTTTGTAAGTTCTGCTGTTCTCCAGATGTGATGTGAGTCAGTTTGTCACAAAACAGTAAACGTTATTCCAACTCAGTTTGCTTTGCTTGCATTTATATATTCAGAACATTTTGTATTTTATATTTGTATTGTATTATTTAAGAAATATTCAGTGAACTTCTTGTAGTTACTTGTTGGTTTTTGTTGTTACACAATTTTAGCAAGTTTCATGCATACTGTAATGAGAGGGCACTCTTGGTCAGGTCATGTGATAGCGACAGACCTAGTCAACACATGAGGAGCAATGAAGCTCAGGATCCTGCTGCTGGCTATATGGGCGGACATCCAGTGAAATATACACAAAGCCCAGAAACTGACAGCACAAGCCATCTTTTCAGAGGTTGCCAGGAATCATCACTGAATTATGACATCAAACCATGCTTACCAGTGAACCAAAATGCAACTTCATATCTCTTTGACAGATGCAGGGATTGAAGTGTCTCAGTCAGTAGATCATTCTTTTTCCCAGTGCTCACACTCTCGTGTTCGAGTCTTGTCTGTATTTCATTGGATTACCTCCGATATTGCCAAAGGTGGGTTTCTGAGTGCTCCATGTTGAGGGGGTGGGTCTGTACTGTCATGTCATGTTGTCATGTGACCAGTGCAGTTGTGCCCCCAGGTAACACTCAGTATTGGTGGAAACTTCGAAGTATGTATACTATTGTTTTCTGGCAAGAGCTGTGCTGGACTTTCAACACTGCACCTGCTTTATGACCCTCATTAAATTCGGGTACAGTGTGGTCCAGTGAGTTTTGTATTTAAAAATAGCACTATCTGACTTACATCACTTGATATTAGTAGGATACCATGTTAATACAATGACCATAGTTTACTCATATTTATATTTGTCAGATTAGTCATTAATAGTCATGCACACATTTAGGGCTATTTAACTCAAACATATTGTTCATGTAAAAATTGTTTAAAATGTTTAGATTATCCTGCAAATAAATATTTCATCACACCAACACCAAGACACTGGGTTTGTACAATAGCACTATGCATACATGTGGCAATTCAAAGTGCTTTACAGAATTGAATTACAACAACAACAACAACAACAAAAAACAACAATAATAATAACAATAATAATTTGAATTAAATTAAATTAATTAAAAAACACAAAGTACAATTAAAAGTACAAAAACAATAACCATAGAAAACATTTTAAAAACAAAAAAGATAATAACAATAAAAAGCAAAGAGTGCAGGTAAAAACACAATCAGGGGTCACAGTTAAACAGAACAGTTTTTAACCTGGACTTACTTAAACATTGTGTGAGTAGAAGCCAGCATAACATCTTCAGGGATACTATTCCAGACCTCAGCTCCATAAAACTGAAACGCTGCTTCAGCGTTCCCATTTTGATAACCAGAACAGTAATCATCTGTTGATCGCTCTCCTGTTAGTATTCACTTTCATACAAATCGAAACTAAATGAATCATGTGGAAGCTGTCTGAATATGGAAATTCCTTCCCTGTTTAATATATCACAGAGCAAATGGTACACAACCACTAACACTTGGTATGACTGTAATTACTTTATCTTCGGTGTTCCTGCAGAATAAACTATGGAATGTAATTACATAATACATTAGAATGTGGCTATTCTCATTCAACCAATTTTTATATGTTCTTAATACAACTCATTTATTCATTTATTGTCATACCAAACACTTGCTCTAATCAGTAAAAGCTTACAAAATGTTTGAAAGCTATGAAGCACCAGTATTCACATTTAGCTTGTTACCTTTTGCATTAGCTAATTGCAGTAGCTAATATCAAACCTGATAAAATTACACCTTGTCTGATTAACCTATCTTTGTCATAATAGTTTGCTCAGTTAGACAAAATTAATTCAGTACCCATTTATCAAATGTATTTGAGCAGTGTGGGGAAATAGATAGTGGGAGCAGTAAAGATAAAAACACACAAGAACCCCTTTACCATGCTGATACAACTGGCGGTTGCTTATATGACTTAATGGATGAGGCAGCCTTGAGTATATGCTTACCAGTCTTGTATTTCACAACTACATGTGTCATGTTTGCTTACTAGGTGTGTTGAGGTTCATGGCACCTTTCAGCTAAAAGAGTGGTGATCAGGAAAGAGTGAAGCATTTTACATAATTTACTAATGTTTAACTTTTCATCATTTTCATCACCTTATTTAAAATACAATTCTGCAAATCTAAAGACCTGCAGCCCCTGAGACGGCTTAAAAAAGATGTAACGAAATCCAATTGCTGAAATCGAATACATTCTGTGACTTGCTATCTACACAACCTAATGTGTAGATGATCTGACTTTATCATGTTGGTATGCTTGGTATATATAAATCTGCAAAAACCTGTTAAGCACAAACCATATGTACATGATCCAGTTTGAATTCGATTTGTTTCTGTGTTCCAGAATTTTCAGGTGGAATTCTCTTGACTTTTAGATTGTACAACCGAGTTGAACTCTAGCTAGTTAGCAGCTAATCAACATTCAAAGGGGGGGGGGGTAGATTGGGAACAGCTCCAGACTGGTGAAGCCTGGTCTGTCAGCTAAAGAAAGAGCGAAATAAGGGAGGGGACATGAGGAAAAGAAGAGTGGGAGAGAAAAAGAAACAGAAGGGAGGGACAGAGAAAGAAGGAAGGGGGGAGGGAGCGAGTTAGGCAAATACAGTAGCTCTAACTCTCACAGCTCTCACAGTCTCAGTCTGTTTAGGTTTTGTCCATATTACAGAAAAGGAAATCAGTAGCACTAGCAAGCCTGTTGGCTAGAAACTGTTGGCTACAGGTGAAAACCACTGGAATTTATTCAAAGAGTATTAAGGTATATAACTGTGATTGTCTACAGACTGCAAACATTTTAAAAATGGATATATGCTGACACAAACAAGACTTCTTCAACAGGCAGGCACAACCATTCAAGGCTAAAGGTAATCCATGACGCGCATGATGAGTTTTCAACTTGTGCTCACATGTGTGCTGTTAAGCCTGCACCTACCCACGGGAACTTCACAGAGCTCGAGCTCTGATTCAGGTGAGCTTTAAAAATGTATACACGCACACATGCACACACGCAAATCCAGGATTAGAGATCGAAATTCTGAACACCTGTTAAAGAAAAGGTAAATCTCTTATCATAATGTACAGGTGCTCTGTAAACTGCAGTCTACTATGATGTCATGATTATTGTATGCTTCTTATAATAACAAAAAATCCTTAACATGTGCCATATTACCTGATGCAGTAACAAAGGAAAGTTGCAATACTTCCAAGATCCTTGAGTAGACAGTGAGCTATGCTGACCATTTCAAATAAAAAATTCTCAGAAGAACATCAGTTGGCAAGGTAGTGGGGTGAGGCACAGTGCATTAACCTGTCAGGGAACCATACGTTTCTCCTAACCTGCAATGCAAAAAAATGCTTGTAAAATGACATCATTCAGCTGGCAGCAGTGTTGCCTGTCATTCAAAGCATTTTTTCATAGCGACTCTATCGCTATTCATACGTACAAATTCACTGCAGAAGAGCAGAGAGACAGTCTTGTACATTCTGTACCATAATTATGATTAGATATCACAATAGGTTAGCATATAATGATAAAAAGATGCACTAATAATTTATATTTTCCACAAAGTGGAAAATATTTATTCATGCTTTGTTTCATTTCCAAATTTACTGTCAGGTTTCCCTCTGACATTAAATACATGTTCCTTGAAAATGTTATGTATAAGCACCTGCTTTTGCTGTTTTTGTATACTCATAATTATATACCAAATACTGAATGTACTCTGTCATTTGTCCTGTTAAACTACAGAAATAACAGTAGCAATAACTAAACAATAACCACAACATGATTTGATAAACAGGTATGTACTGACAAAAGGAAACACAGTTTCCCTCCAAATCAACAACTGTTCTTTCTTACGTACTGGGTAATTTGCCAAAATTCCTGTCTGTTATTCACCCACAGGCTACACTTGAAAGGCTACAGGCTACACACCATTCACACACCTGAGACTTTGTAAGACTAATGATACCGAGATATTAATGGCTGTGTACTATTTTGATGGAACAGCAAATTTGCACTGTTATAGAAGCTGTAGACTAACTATTTTCCACTGTATTAAAGTGACGTATCTTCTGTGTTGTCCCATAGAACGATATTATAAAATAGTTACAAAATGTGAGGGGTGGGCTCAATTATATTACTCACTTACAGTACTCACTTATATATTGAGTCTCATCTACTTGACAGATTGTTGGTGGAGTTTAAACTATTTAGAGTTTTGGATTTTGGATTTTGTAACCTTTTCCAGCCTGGTGAGTTTCACCAACTCTTTTTCTGAAGTCCTGAGAATAATGTAAAACTATTAAATAAATTCACTGCAGACACAATAATCATCCAGTGAAGTGCACTTTTATTTTTCATATGCCTAAATAAGCACTGGTGGCTCAATGGTCAGAGCCTGCTGCTGGAAACGACAGTTCCTGATGTTTTTGTTAGGGCTCAAGTGTGAAGGACAGGTGGTGCATTTATGGCACCCTGTGACGAACTGGTGCTTTTACTAAGGTGTACTGTGATATTCATTTGGTGTATCACAATTTAGGGTCCCTACCCTACCCATTGCTCTGACCAAGCTAAGTCGGGATAAAACAGGATGTTTTGCTTTTGAGTTGTGTTCCTAAACATTCATGCATGGAAATAACTATAGATAACATTGTTATTGTTTTGTTAGTGTACTTCATTTCCGGCACACACAACTGTAATACACAGCTCACAAAAATTTCAAAACAAATACAAAGCAATTAAAAAAGAAGCACTTCAGAAAAAAGCAAATGAAATTGCAAAGAAATGTATTTGATTATGCAAATTAATTGCAAACTCAATTATCGTGATAGAGTAGCAAGTGATATGCATGGGATGAACAGAAGCATGGACTACACATTGACTGTACAGTAGGGTGTATGGTCACCCAAGATGGAAAAAACACAGCGCAGGTGCAAAATCACGTTGTATAACAGTTCTCGTGGGATCCTCACCCTTAATCCAGGGCAACTTCCAGCTCAAGAAGTGTTGTGGGAGGCAGTGGACAGTTTTCCAGACATCTTCCCAGTACATCCAAAGCATGTTCAATACTATTCATGTCTGTAGAATGTTATGGCCAGTCCATGTGTTCAATTCCTGCCTCCTGGAGCATGTTGTTGTTCAGATGCGAACCGTGGAGCCTTGCATTAACGTCTATGAAAAAAAGATGTTCCCAACTGCTCCAGCATAGGGTACCAACATAGGGTGCAGGACCTCAGTGCAGTCAGCGATCCATTTCTGATGACTTGGAGGTCGGTATGACCACTAATGATGATGCCAGCCAAAACCATTGTTTCACCACCACCAAAAGAGTCCTTTTCTCGCATGTAACATGTCTCTTGAGAGCGATTCCACAGTCTTCTAATCATACTTGAGGATGTTGAAGTGCTGTTGCCACTACTGTCAGTGTTTGACCAGCTTCATGACGTCCAATGGTTCTCCAAGCTTTGCATTCAGGCACATTTTGTTGCAAGGGCTAGAACATTTCATAATGTGAACTTTCAAGATCTGCTGACCTTGTAATTGTTCTGATTATTTAAGCATCAATTCAAGACAAACAAGCGGTGGTAGCAGAGGTAATAAATCAAAGCAAACCACTGTTTCTTTAACTTTGTGGGCTCACTGGTTGTGGGCTCACTTCTTGAGACTGTCTCTGATCCACGGTGATATTTAGCAGCCTCTGTCTTGAGATATTTCAGAATTCCTCAAGAGTCACTGGCCAGAATGTGTGGAAGCATAACTGAGGGTATGGAAAATGACTGAAAGATTGTATTGTGACACTAAAATGCTACTTTGTTCCAAATTTAAACGGTACAAATTGAACATGTAAAAAGTACCCATTTGTTTTCTCTGCTAGTGGAAATTGCTGGACGTATTTGGAAAAATTGCATGTGTTCTCTTTCCCTCACACACACAGCTCTTATTCTTTCTTGCTACTGTGGTCTAGAGAAATAATCTGCATTCCTCTCTTTTATTCTTATGAACTCTTTCTTATTTTCTGTTTCTCCCTCACTATGGCCCTTGCCTTTCTTTGGTAGCCAGTATTTATCTCAGTGGTAGTCAGTAATCCTGCTGCTCAGTCTCACCATCTGTTTATGTTTACTTTTCACCTATAATTTAAGATTCTTTTTTTTGCGCCAGGAGATTCATGGCCTTTGCAGAGTCTTGCTGCTTTGCTATAAATATTTAGAAATAATTTTCAAATAATTCTGCTTTTACTATAAATCTGACATTTTCTTCATCACAGAATCTACTGTTCCCCCATGGATGATTCATTTTTTCTTATTACCCTTTTTCTTAGCTTGGCCTATCTAAGCACTTAAGGGCTCTACCCACTTTATTGCTTTTGGTGTAAAATTTAATGACTGTGTAGTTCCAAAGAGGTAATGATGGAAAGCAAAGGAATAAGGATTCTCTCTGTGTGTAAATGAGCTGCATGAGTGAGTGGATTTGTGAGCACAGGGAGCAAAAGCATGGAACATATAGTAAAAAAAAGATGGTGTCAGGACATAGATGTTGTAGGTTTTATGGTTCTTCATGTTAAAGTGTTTATTTTGCTGACATAATTGTAGTTATTTTTCCTCTGAGAAAGTGGTTTGATTAAATGCAATATTTCCCTTCGAAAACAACTGTTGTGGATTGAAATAATATATGATATCATATTTTCCACTCACATTTTTGATACAATGTACATAATAACACACAATTATGAATGTGGCTGCAGGCAGCACAATCATCCATCCATACATTATCTTCCACTTAATCCACAAAGGGTCATGGGTGCCCACCCGACAACTCTGGGCGCAAGTGCAGGAATAACCCTTGACGTGACACCAATCCATCATAGGGCACACAAACACTCACATTCACGCACGCAGTGATACACTAAGGGCCACTTTAGAGACACCAATTAACCTAACATTCATGTCTTTGGACTGTGAGAGAAAACCGGAGTACCTGGAGTAAACCCACACAGACACAGGGAGGACATGCAGACTCCACAAAGAAAGGACCCAGGCCGCTCCACCCTGGGATTGAACCTGGGACTTTTTGCTGTGAGGCAGTGGTGCTACCCACCAATCCACCGTGCTGTTAATTCTATTTAATCATACTTTCATTTAGCGAGCTCTACTTTTATTAAACAATTGTCTACTGTAACATAACATTGTCAAATACCTGCTGCATAAAACCAGAAGAGTCCTATTCAAACAGCTGCAGAACATGTGTTCTCAACTTCATCCGAGTCGTACTAACAGAGAAGCATAGTCTATCTTAAATAATAACACATTAACAATAAACCCATTGTTCTTTCCATATCTTTATTGCCCATGGAGTGTCATCTATAGTCTGGACTGGAAAAGTTATCAAAGCTTTCTGGGCTAATAACTTCTTCAAAAGTCAGGTTCCCTGGATCTGTTTATGTGGCCTTTACCTTTAGTAAAACCAATTTCAGAAACTTCAGATCTTTCAAATTTTTTTATTAAGTTTTACAATTGCTTAATCCAATTTGTGGTGTCACAGGGACACCACACACATATACAAAAACACACAAGGACACTTCAGAGAACACGCCTAACACGCAGCTTAGAGCTGTGAGAGAAAATGTGATTTTTTTTTAACCTGCTAGACTTCTACCAGCTGTCAATAGATCAAATAGACAGATTAGAAAGAAGTGTGACTGAGATATGTGCATATGTAAATTCTTGGCTTTCCATTTATAATGACTTTTGTAGCTGTCCTCTTGGGCTGGAATTTGGAGTACAATGATTTCCTTGGCATGGCTGATGATCCTCTGTACAGCTATTTTGTCAGCAGCTGTGCAACTTTATGCCATACAACAATGCAGCAGTCATGCTGATTTTTTCGAAATAGAAGGTCATCAACAGCTGTTTAGGCAGTTTGGCTTAACTGAGTTTTCTCTGAATGTACAAATAGTGCTGCACACTTTTTTACTATCCCAGTGGTGTTGTTTGTTCTTGAAAGATTCGAAGGGATGTGTATGTAACTTAAAACTGTTCTCCCCCTGCGTAATGTCCATTAATGGAGACAACATTTGAAAACAGTACATTTAAATGCTCGCAAAAACCATCCTTACAAAATCATGTGCCACAATTATTGGCACCCCTACATTGGCATCCCTGCATTTAATACTACAGCCTCCCTTTTGCAAGATTTCCTGTAACATCTTACCATGTTGGAGAATACATAGGAAAAAATTGAGAGCGTTCCAATTTAAATAATTCCATTCATTGTAGATACAGCATGAGCTATATTATAGCCATTACCTGACACCAGGTCAATTCTCTTTTCTGTGGTTTAACTGTGTCTTATCTTGTCCTGACTATGATTAAGTGGGTAAGAAAATAAAGGAATAAATAAATTAATATATTTAGACAAATTAAATGTTTGATTCTTCCTAAAATAAGTTACATTCATTACATTAGGTTAATTCATCAAAATGTGAATTCCTTATAACCCTTTAAAATTATCTTTACCAGAGGTGCAAAACTTGTGGAGGGGACTATATATTAATTGACTCATGGCAGTTATTTCATTGATGTTAATTATAGCTTTAAACTATTTTAAAGGAATAAAGTATTACTTTAAGTAAATCATACAGAAATAAACAAAGTTTTTACTATTCAGAAACACACCTTACTGAAACTTTAGTATTAAGCAACATAACACCTCATGGCAAAAAAGAATCTGAGAAAAGAATTGTTGCTTTACATAAAGATGGTTTAGGCTAGAAGAAGATTGCCATCACCCTGAACATGAGCTGCAGCATGATGGCCAATACCATACAGCGGCTTACCATGACGTGTTTCCACTCAGAACAGAGGAGAAAAACACAACAAAGAAGCTGAGTGCATGTGCTCAGTGTCAAATCCAGATATAGAGGGGGGGGGGTCCATTTCCAAACGGTCCTGAAACATCCACCAACTCCATG